>PVHX01007278.1:0-92700 GCA_004024805.1 Geosciurus inauris | reverse complement strand
CAGGCTGCCCTTGGGTGGGGCTGCCTCGCACTAGGGTGTCTGGGGGGACTCTTACCCTGAGTTTGGGATCCTCAGTGGCTCGAGGTGGCAGTTCCTGGTCTCCCTCTTGCTGGACACCCGAGGAGGTTCCTGCGGGCGGATCTGGGCCCTCTGCGGCTCCTGCCGGTGCACCGGAGCTCTGGAGCGGAAGTGCGGCGGGCTGTCTCTGCTGGGGTCTCTGGAGCGACTCTTGCCCTGAATTTGGGCTCCCCAGTGGCTAGCGGCTGAGGCTGTGTGTCCATGGGAGCAGCTGCTAGGGGCCCTGCGTGGTTGGGGAGGGCGCTGGAGCCAGGAACCCCGTATAGAAGCAGGCCCCGCCTGGGGCGAGCCCTGGGCTGGGGCTCTGAGCTGCCGCGGCTGAACTAGAGGTAGGCTAGAGGTGGCTAGAGGTAGCTGAAGCTGCTTGCTGCCGAAGACGCTCTGCTTGTGGGAATGGCTGCTGCCTGGTGGCCCTGCTTACACGCGCAAGTGAAATTCCTGCCGGGGCAGCTGTAGGATGATGTCCAGAAGCTGGCTGGGAGATGGTATTTCCACTACTTCAATCTCTGGCTCTGGAGAGACTGACTGCAGCTTCTGCCTGGGCCGCCATCTTGGAACCGCCCTCCCAAGGTACTATACATTTAATCATAATGTTTCCTTAGGTTCCTTTAAATAGTGAGTTTCTGGGGCTGGGATTGTAGCTCAGTGGAGCGCTTGCCTCGCATGCGTGAGGCCCTGGGTTCGATCCTCAGCACCACATACAAAGCAATAAAATAAAGACATTGTGTCCATCTACAACTAAAAAAAAAAAAAAAAAATTAAAAAATAAATAAATAAATAAATAGTGAGTTTCTAAGAACCACTCCCTCCCCTACTTTTTTAAATGACCTTAACAGTTTTGGGGAGTACTGATCAGGTATTTTGTAGAAGTCCTCCAAATGGAGTTTGTCTGATGTTTTTCTGATGACTGCATTTTGGAGGGAAAACCACACAGGTAAAGTGCCATTCTCCTCATATAACAAGGGTACGTGCTTATCAACTTCAATTACCACTATTGGTATTCACCTTGATCACCTGGCACAGATAGTATTTTTCAGGTTTTCCCATTGTAAAGTTATTCTTTTTTTCCTCCTTTCCATACTGTATTATTTGAAAAGAGTCACTGAGAACATCCCACACTCAGGTACTATACTTCTTGACAGTGGAATATCTGCATAAATTATTTGCAATGTTCTTACACAGGAAGTCTTATATTCTTCCACATTTACTTACTTATTAAATTATTTCTTTATATCAGTATAGTCTCACTGGAATTTCTTTTATACTTTGTGTTATAGTCCAATAATAAGTTATTTAGTTATTCATATTGTTCCAGTTTTGATCTATCTGGTAGTGAGAGAGGTGTGTTAAAGTCACTCAGTATTATTGTGTTGTGGTCTATTTGATTTTTTAAATTGGGAAGGGTTTATTTGATGTATGTAGATTCTCCATTGTTTGAGGCATAAATATTTATGATTGTTACGTCTTAATTCTATTGTTGGCACATCTTGGTTTGTTTGGGGGTGATTTGTTCCCTTGTTTTTTCATGCTGCTTATGTGTCTACCTATCTAGCAGTATGGATCTGAGGCAATACAATTTCTACCCTGTAGACTTAGAGTGTCCCTGAAGGTTTCTAGTACCTTGATTTTAGGGGAGAGAAAAAATAATAACAGCAACCAGTGCAAAAAAATATATAGCCTTAAACCAAATAGCCCCAGTACAACTTCTACAGTTTTGTCACAATAAATAGAAATGATATCTTTAGTTATTGCCTACAATAAAAACAGCAAGTTTACAAAAGGGTTTGCAATTTCAGATGGTGGACAAAGAGAGAACAGGCGTGTTGTAGGATGTGATTTTTATGAAGAAGGAGGAAAGAAGATAGAAATAAATAATTATAGAAACAGTGAAAAAGGGAATAATCCTTTTTAGTAGGAGAAAATAGAGAAAAAGAATCAAGGGAAATAGATATGTGAAAGAAAAAATATATATAAAATAAAAAATCTTTTAAAAAATCTAAAAATAGAAAGGAAAAAGTATAAATAAAAATGCAAAGGAAATAGAAAATAGAAAGGAAAAAGTATAAATAAAAAATGCAAGATAGAAATAAAAATAGAAAGGAAAAAGTATAAATAAAAAATGCAAGACAAAACTGAAATATACTATTCAGACATCCCAGTACTCAATAAGTTGATGCATGAAAAATAGTTGCTTTCAAAAATGGTAGAAATGAGAGAAAAAAAGAAAAGAGAGAAAAAAAACCTCAATAAAAAATTGAACAATTGTTCCTGTTGGTATTCAAAAGTTTCTCAGCTTCCTTTCTCAGCAGTTAGGTGGGGTTGTCATCTGTTCTGTGCAGGGCTGATCAAGGCTGGGTACCTAGACCTGTTGGCAGGTGTTGAGACCTATGGTTGGCTGAGAAGCTGTGTCCTGGGGGAGCTAGGTTTCTAGTTTCCTTAGGCTCTGCCATGCTGCAGTCTCAAGATAGCTTCTGTTTTGTGGATATGTAAATTCTAATTTAATAAGCAAAAAACAATTACTTGTTAAAGTTTCTTTTAATTTGAGCATACAAGATTCTTAGCGTCAGATCTGGCTATATATTTTTCTGAGAAAATAGGGATTTTTAAGTATACCTTGGTGGTTATTATTCAATCTGTTCTCAATCTAGCGTCAAACATGTTTCTGGGTCCCAGGGAGAGAAAATTGTGTTTAACTAAAAACCAAAAGAAAAGTTTCATTAAGAGCTTTAATACACTGGTTCCCAAAAGTCTTTGATATTACACTCAGAGTGAGTTATAAAGCTAAGGGAGACACCTGCCACTCCTGTTATGCACAATGCAGTTTGTGCACCTTGAGGGCTGAGTGTGACTTTCTCTAAAGAACTATTACATGTGGCAAAGCTGTAGGAGGGACTATGTTGAATATAGGGAACAGCATGTAATGATGTTAAGTTCCCACCGGTTGATAGAGCAGCAATAGTTATCAGTAAAGAATTTCTTTGCTTTGTTTCATGGAGGAGTAGAAGAGGGTTTTGTTTGTTTATTTCATTTTGGATTTTTTATTTGTTTGTTTTGTTTCATTTGTAGTTCAGTAGAATAAATATAGTGATAGTTTAGAAACAGGGAGATATCTAAGGAATACTTTTGGAATGCTTTGCAAGGAATTAAAATCATGTATGTATCATTAGCAGGGAACAACTAGGGAATGAATTTGGGCTTTAATAAAAATATGTAAAACTTATGACAGCAAGTGGAATTCAGGCTACATGATATTCTTCACATGAGCCCTTTCTACCCTTGCTACATCTAGTCAGAAGTAGATATTTTCTTAGCCTAAAGTGTTGATCTTGGAGTAAAAGAGGCAAATGAGAAGCCTCTGCTAAAATTACATCTGAAAGGATAAACTACAGCTCATGTTGGCTTATACATTGTGTCAAACATGGTAAAGCAAGCCAATATTTACTATTCACAGTTATTTTTATTATTATATATTAAAGAAAGGACTTATCCTAATTTAAAGAAATTGAGAAATGACTCATTCCACTCTCACATTTTTTTTATTTTTTATTTTTCTCAAAAGTTGCATTTTAATACATGTTATCAAACATAACAGAAAAAAATAAATTTTCAGAAGCTGTACACACTGTTCACTGAAAACATTTGTTGCCACTCTCACATTTTAAAAGAACATGTAATCCTATTAAAAGACCACCAATGTTGACCGTTTCTTCCGAATTAAAACATACATAGGGGGGCTGAGGTTGTGGCTCAGTGGCAGAGCCCTCACGTGTGAGGCACTGGGGATTCTCAGCACCACATAAAAATAAATAAACAAAATAAAGACACCGTGGCTGGGGTTGTGGCTCAGTAGCAGAGCGCTTGGCTCACACATGTGAGGCACTGGGTTCGATCCTCAGCACCACATAAAAATAAGCAAAATAAAGATATATATATATAAAATACATAGGAAAATTTAATAGCATAAAATAGAAAAAGTTCCCTAATTATAGAACCCAAAAGAAAGAATTTCCGTGTTTTGAAGAAACAAGGAAATGAAATGTTAGACAATTGACCATATAATACTTTCTTGCCATATTGTTGCCTGACGAACATATTTGATAGATGGTTTCCCTTAAGTAGTGATCAAGTTATTTCAAGAGGAATCCTTACTGATTATCTTAATATCATATTGTTTTAGTTCTAACATTTAACATGTCCTGAAAATTTTGAAACAATTAGTACTAAAGAGAAGACATTTAAAATTTCTATTACTCAAAGGAAGAAATGAGCATTAAGTTTCTTTTAAAATGATGATAAAGATAAAATTCCCTGAACTTTCTTGCTTGTTTGAAAATCCATCATTCTAAGTACCTTGTCTAATTCGGAAACAGAAACATTAATTCTCTAGCAGCCTTGAATTGTCCCTGAAGCTGATGAGGTTTTTACAGTGCTTGAAAAGAATGTACTGTCATGATGATTTTTTCTCAGATTAACTTGTATTTTTCAGAAACATTAGGAATCAAAGTAGGACACCTGTTCATCTTAGCAACAAATTTATTTTAAAATTTCTTCATTGGCACAAGTAGTGTGGAATGTGACAGACTATTTCTTGTGTAATTTTTGTCATAGACTGCTGGGATCTGCACAACTGAACTCTAGAAACTAGCAAGGGGCAATGGAGGGTTAAGAAAGACACACAAATATTTACAAAGAGAAAGTGGGATCAGGTGGGACACCAACCTCTGATGGAGGAATGATGACTCAGAGCTAGCACAGCATGTTTATTATATAGGTTTTATTATTAAAAGTTTATTTGTGGAAAAATTTTTCCAAAGAATGCAGATTTGAAGTTTGCAGCACTTGCAAGATATTGTGGTTATTTTGTTATGCTCAGAATTCTCTAACACCAGCAGCTGGTGTCTGAGCTCAAGGTCAAGACTATAATAACAGTCTTGCATAAAATGCAGGAAAAAAAAATGCCTTCACATGAAACACTCTGTATCTTTGCGTGAATCTTCCTCAGGCAAGGTACTGGCATAGCTTCCAGAAAATTTCATCTTGCATCTTTCTACAGAACATTCCAACGGCAGAGTGTAGCCACAGCACTGAGGCAGTCAAATACCATGGTATAAGTCACTGCTCTCCACAATAGACATTACTTTTAGATAAAAATTTTTAACATTTTTAAGTTATTCTGATATTAAAGCATAGGCTTGGTCAGAAATCTATGTATTAATTTTAGTTATATTAGATCTCTGTCATGATCAAGGTGTCATAAGTGGTTTGGGGAATAAAAGTATGATAATAGTAGATTCACAAATTCAAACATTCATTTAACTAAATCTTTTGAATGACAGTCAAACATGGATTCTAGGGATTCATGCTGGTAGTATTAATAACTTCACATTTTCCACAGTTGTTTAGAGTAACTAGCTTCATAAATTTTCTGCCCTTTGTTTTTTGTTTTGTTTTGTTTTTATTTTTTACAAATATTTCTGTTGCTTTTCATGTTTAACTAGCAAGGCACTTATGATGTATCTTTATTCTTTCTCAAACACATTACTTAATATTTTATTGTTTATTTTATATTTTATTAATATTTCATGTTTGGAAGCTATTTTATTATGGTGTGTTTGAAAGAGATAATGTCAAAGATATCTAGACCTGGAATAGCTAACACAAAACAGAAAAGGAAATAAAATAGCAGAAATAATACTACTCTATTTCAAGACTTACTCTAAAACTACAGTTATGGGAGTTTCGAGATGACAGAATAAAGAAGGTCACTTTTCTGGCTGCTCCATTGCATGAAATCAAGAAAGAAGATAGGCAGCTTCTTGACAAAGTGGATGAAAAAAATGGGGGACTTTGCTGGGATTTAATACTGGACTTTCAAAGCAGATCTGGGACTCAGAGGGTTGGATATAATAAAATAATGAGGAAATCCTGAGCACCACCACTGCTACAGCTGCCAGAAGACCAGCCAGAGCAATCCCTTCATGAGAAAATCGTAGAAATAAGGAATTAAAGGAACCCACATTTTTAGGAGGCCTTTGGTGTGTCTGCATATGGAGAGATCAGAGACAAAGACATTGCCCAGCTAAACTGCAAGTCATGCTTTACACAATATCCTTATGCAGGAAAGAAGCCACACCTCTCCCTGCTGCCTCAGACAGAGGAAGAACAAGTTTGCAGCTTTGGCATGGGGACTGGCAGCTCGAGGAGCTGATTCCTGACAAATCCAAGTTTGGTCTGAAGTACAGGCCTGGCAAACTCATGCTGCATGACATAGAGTGGGCCTAAGTGACCAGGAGAAAATCAAACATGGAGAGAGGTTTAACCAGGGAATACTGGTTGTGGAAATCCACCAATTTCTCCCTCCAATCCAGTCACTTGCAGGACTGATTGGGAGAAATGAGCTTGGCCAGAAATTAAAAATGGCAGGGGCAGAAGAGATTGAGGGTTTTTTTTTTTTGTTTTTTTTTTTAATTGTAGATGGACATACTATCTTTATTTATTTATTTTTATGTGGTGCTGAGGATCGAACCCAGTGCCTCACGCATGCAAGGCAAGCGCTTTACCACTGAGCTACAATGCCAGCCTGAGATTGAGTTTTAAGACTGAACACAAGAGACCAGGAAATGTGGGGTCCACAGGTGACAGAGGGGACCATCAATTGACTCCTCCACCACATGACACATGAGTAGAACCCAGGGGAGATTCCTGAGGTGCAGTCTTCCAGTGTAGACTGGCAACTGCTGGAGGGCCCTAGAGGTGAACTGATTTAAAATCTCCAGAACAATTGGCATTCAGCAAAGATTTGGGAGCCTACCTAAGCCTAACCCCACCTCCAGGAGCTCTGTTATGGGATTAACTCTTTCATTCCAGCAACCCAACCCTGAAGGTGGAGAAAGTAGCACATTCCAGATGACCCAGATGACCCCACTATAAGGGATATGAATAGGAAAAGAAGAACTCAAACTATCATTATTTGCTAATAACATGATTCTATACTTAGAGGATCCAAAAAATTCCACCATAAATTTCTAGAATTAATAGATTAATTCAGCAAAGCTTCAGGATATAAAATCAACACCCATAAACCAATTCATTTCTATTTGTCTCCCTTTAGACAATAAGGTACTGGAAACCTACAGGGACACTATAAATCCACAGGGTACAAACTGTACTGCCTCAGATCCATGCTGTTAAATGAGTAGACACATAAACAACATGAAAAAGCAAGGGAATGAATAGCCCCAAGGAAACCAAGATGCTGCAATAACAGAATCCATTGCCAACACAGTGGAAGAAATGTTAGAAAAGGAGTTTAGGATGTACATAGATAAACTGATCTGGGAGGTAAAGGACCATATAAGGAGTGAAATCAGAGAGAAAATACAGGAAGTGAAAGATCACACTCCAGTCAGAATGGCAATCATCAAGAATACAAGTAACATTAATTGTTGGTGAGGATGTGGGGAGAAAGGTACTGTCATAGATTGCTGGTGGGACTGCAAATTGGTGCAACCACTATGGAAAACAGTATGAAGATTCCTTAGAAAACTTGAAATGGAACCACCATTTGACCCAGTTATCCTACTCCTTGGTTTATTCCCAAAGGATTTAAAATTAGCATATAACAGTGACACAGCCACATCAATGTTTGTAGCAGCTCAACTTATAATAGCTAAACTATGAACAAACTTGGGTGCCCTTCAACAGATGAATGGAAAAAATAAATGTGGTATATATACACAATGGAATATTACTCAGCCTTAAAGAAGAATAAAATTATGTCATTTGCCAGTAAATGGATGGAGCTGGAGAGTATCATGCTATGTGAAAATAAGCCAATCCCAAAGCACCAAAGGCCAAATGCTTTTGCTGATATGTGGATGCTAATTTACAATAAAAGGAGCTAGGGAAGAATAGAGGTACTTTGGATTAGACAGAGGGGTGTGAAGGAAGGGAAGGGAGAATGGGGGTAGGAAAGATAGTAAAATGAATTGGACATTATTACCCTATGTGCATAAATTATTATATGACCAATGTAACTGTATATAATGTACAACCAGAAGAATGAGAAGTTATATTCCATTTATGTATGATGTGTCAAAATGCATTCTACTGTCAAGTATAACTAATTAAAACAAATTAAAAAAAAAGATGACACATGTTGCCAAGAATCCTGAAAAGTTTTGTGGGACATTCTGTGAATCTTATGACAGGTTCAAGATGTCTCTTTTCATACTTTTAAACTATATCATAATTTCACAAATGGAAGCCAGATGCAGTAGTGCATCCTATAACCCCAACCACTCTGGTGACTGAAACAGGAGGATCACAAGTACAAGGTCTACCTGGGCAAATTGGAAGAACTATGTCTCAAAATAAAATAAGGGCTGGGGAGTCTACAGCTCAGTAGTGAACTGCTTGTTTATTGTGTACAAGGTCCTGGGTTTGATGCCTGGCACTTCAAAGGAAGGAAGAAAGAAGGAAAGAAAAAAGGAATAAAAGAAGGAAAGGTAAAGTAGATAACCTAAAATCTCTAGCAAAGCAAAATAAACAGGATATTATAGGCTGGATATAGTAGTGCATGCCTACAATCCTAGAGTCTCAGGAGGCTGAGGCAGGAGGATTGCAAGTTCAAAGTCAGCCTCAGCAACTTAGTGAGGCCCTATGCAACTCAACAAATCCTGTCTGTAAATAAAATATATCTTTTAAAAAGGGCTGCAGATATAGCTTAGTGGTTAGGCAACCCTGGGTTCAAAATCCCCAGTACCAAAGTAAATAAATAAAAAGATTGTGTACATAAAAAGAGAAACTTTTATAAGGAGTTGGCTCATGGTGTTATGGAGACAGAGAAGTCCCAGGACCTGCCATCTGCAAATGAAGATCCAGAAGTGCCAATGGTAATATTTTAGTCTGAATCTGAAGGCTTGAAAAACAGAAGAGCTGATGGGACAAGTTCAAGTCCAAGTCCAGAGGTGGGGGAAAACTGAGGAACAAGCTCCAGGACAGGTGGGAAGAGAAGTATTCTGTTATATGCAGGTTTCCAATGGATTTGGATGAGGCCCACCCACACTGGGGAGGCCAGTGTGCTTTACTGGGTCTACTGGTACAAATTTATTTATTTATTTGTTTGTTTCTTTGTTTGCTTTTGTTTTTTTTGGTACTGGAGATTGAACCCAGAAGTTCTTCAACACTGAGTACCATCCCCAACCCTTTTTTATGTTTTATTTTAAGACAGAGTATGGTCAAGTTGTTTACGGGCTTGCTAAGATGCTGAGGCTGGCTTTGAACTCACAATCCTCCTGCCTCAGCCTCCCAAGCCACTGGGGTTACAGACATGTGCCACCATGCCTGGCTTGCTAGTACAAATATTAATCTCATCCAGAAACATCTTCACAGACACATTTAGAATGATGCTTAACCAAATAGTTGAAAATCCAATGGCTCATCGAGTTGACATGTAACATTAACCGTCATATTAGCTTAACTTATAAATTGGAAACTTCCTTTATATGTATTTTGGTTCCAAGTCCCATTAAGTCAAATGGATATTAGGAAGTGTTCCATCTCTGAAAGTCACTGTTACTTTTGACTTTAGATATAAAGCATAGATCCACAACGTATCATTTTTAATAACTCGAGAAGATTTGTTATGATCTTCAAGAGAAGGCAGTTTACGCCATTCTAGATAATGAAACCATAATGTAAGAGAGCTAGACCAGCAAGTCTGATTATGACTCTAAGAAAGAAATGCACACTACATTTACATTATTGTGAAATCTACTCTCTTAAGAGAGGTGAAAGCTCAGTTATCATTTAGAAGTGACTGTACTCCTCAGCATGGCATGCAAGAGTCATGTGTGTCATTGCAACTTCTATGATGTTTTATAACAAAAATCTGAATAAATTATATGCACATGAAACTAGAAACAGTAATTATCTTTTTTTTCTGGGGCAGGAGAGAGTGTTAGGGTCAGGGACATTCACTACCTGAGTTGCATATTTCAAAAGGGAAAAAAATGCATGTGTGCATGTGCTTTTGTGTGGGCAGAGAGCAACACACTGATACATTTCAGAGAAATGGTGAAAACAAATGAAATTTCCATTTTTCTCTAAGGTTCTCTCTTCTCTTTCTCTCTCCCCCACCTCTTTTTGCCAAAAGCCCTGATTTATTTTTCCCTTTTAAGCTGTACTTATTGAGATATACTTCACATGCCACAGTCTACATATATTATATAGTTATGTGGTTTCTTTTATATTCACAGAGTTGTGAAACCATCATGACTGTGTAATTCTAGAACATTTTCATCACCCCAGAAAGAAACACTGGATCGTTTAGGAATGGCTCTGTATTTCCCAACACATACTTATCTACTTTTTTCCCTCTGTATTTGCATGTTCTCAATGTTTCTTACTATAGGAAGCATACAATATGTGATCTTTTGTAAGATCCCAGCTTCTTTCACTGAGATCATGTTTTCAAGGTTCATATATATTCTGTCATGAATTAGTACTTCATTCCTTTTTATAACTGAGTAATTCCATGTGGTAGATCTGCTACATATTGTTTATCCCTTCATCCACTAATGGACATTTGAGGTGTTCCCATCTTGGGGTTATTATGCGTAACACTTCAATGAGCATTCATGTCCAGGTTTTTGTGTAGACATAGGTCTTCAGTGCATGCGAGGTATGGCATTTTTGCATCATGTGGTTTAAGGAACTGCCAATCTGTCTTTCCATGTGCTTACACCATTCTCTGTCCCCACTGACAGTGCACAAGGATTTGGCTTCTCCACACCCTCAGCAACTTTGCTATTATTTATCAATTTGATGAGGCAATTCAGGTGATTATAAGGTGGGATCTTATTACTTTCTTGATTTGCTTTTGATGGCTAATGATGTTGATCATCTTTTCATGGACTTGATGGCCATTTGTGTGTCTTCTTTGGGGAACTGTCTATTGCAATCCTTACCCAATTTTTATTATTGAGTTCAGATTCTTGATGGTGGTGTTTGGCCAAAAGTTTTAATTTTGATGACATGTAATTTACCTACTTTTATTGCTTGTGCTTTTGATGCTAGATCCAAGAAGCTTTTGCTTAACCTAAAATTACAAAGATTTACTCTTACATTTTCTTTTGAGTTTAATGGTTGTGGCTCTCTATTTTGGGTCTGTGGTTCACAGAGATAAATCTTGTGTATGTGTGTGAAGTAGTTCAATTTTGTCCTTTTGCATGTGGGTGTCCAGTTGCCCCAACACTAGTTGTTAAAAAGAACTGTTCTCTGTTGTTGTTGTTGTTGTTCTTAGATCTACATGACAGTAGGGTGTATTTTGACATATTATACATACATGGAATATAACTTATTCTAAGTAGGATCCCATTCTTGTGGTTGAACAATGAATGGTTGAACAATTATGTGGAGTTACACTGGTCATGTATTCATATATAAACATAGGAAAATTATGTCCGATTCATTCTGTCTTTCCTATTCCCATTCTCTTTCCCTTCCCTTGGTTGTCTTCTTTTGAAGCTCCCTTGTGTTCAGGATCACTCCATACTTCAATGGTCTAGGCTGGAAAATCATTCTTTCCTTCTTCAGTGTTTGTATTCTGGTCAAAGTGCTCCATTTCATGGGTAACAATAGAACATACAGCTCCACTCCAGTTGTATAAAAGGAATACTACTGATGAATTCTCTTCAAGGCCCCAGGTTTCTAGAAGGCAGGTTCATAAATTTCATGAAAAGCCAAAGCAGAGGACTATCAATCTCATTATACTTATTTTAAACCTTCCTTTCCGCCTGCTCCAAATGTGGATCCTATTGTTCAGGTCCAGCACCATAGGCCAGCAACCCCTCCTGCTTCTCCCTTGGAGCATGAAGTTTCTCACAGGGGAGTTTCTTCCAAGGAACTAGCAAATGAGTTTGATTGTGGACTGGGTGAGCTCTCCTGGCAGTCTTCAGGAAGGAGGTGAGTGCTCAGTTCCCCAGAGAGGACGGCTTGTGGAGGTTAAGAGCTGGGGCTCTGAATCCAGATTTCCTCTGAATCCAGGTGCCTATGGCTATGATGTGGGAATGTAAGCCGGTTATCTAATTGCACATGTTATATGTTTTCTGTAAAATGGGGCAAACAATGAAACTTAGCTGATAGGTTTCTTTGAGGATAAAAGAAACTAACATGTGTAAAGGGGGCATGTGCAAATGAGCACAAGACTCGTCATATACTCAGGGAGATCATGATCACTTATGGCAGCTAGGGAAGTCTGGAAGCACCTGCCAGGCTGCATCTCTTGGATAGTAGGTGTTTTTCCCCAACCCAGCTCTGCCTATTTCTTGCATCATGTTATTGAAACTCTGAAACAGAGTCACCTACAACAATCTTATTGAAAAGAAGCTAGAAATTTAGTCTGGTCAATAGTGAAAAATGTAAGAATGTCATGGCAAACTTTATTGAATGGAAATAGAGACAAATATTTGGGAAAGATCTTATGAAACTGACAGATCCCAATGAGATGAGGTTCTTTTAGGTCAGATAGCTATTTCTAGGCTTTGTTCTATTATTATTAGTGTGTGTGTGTGTGTGTGTGTGTGTGTGTGTGTGTGTGTGTGTTTAGGTGTGCTTAAACCCATGGCTCTTTTTTTGACAAATATGTAAGGGGTCATGAAGGCTTCCACCCATATTTCAAAGGAAGACCTGGAGGCCAGGGAAAGTGTTGCTGGGTCCAAGTTCCTGTGGGCTGTCTCTGAGAGACCAATGCTTGAAGTTGTAAAGGTGAACCTGAAGCTGGAATGGAGATCCCAGGAAGTAAGAGGTGCCAGTAATATGGACTGTCAGCTGAGTAAAGCTGGGGGCTGCAGAGATTGCCAGGCCAAAAGAGAGCTCATGTGCAATGCAACCAAGCCCTTAGAAATAATACCTCATAGTCAAGTGTCCTGGTTACTATACATGGACTCAGGGGGCCTCTTCCCCAGCTGGGTTGGTCTTATTTTAGCCCCAGTCCTTCTTCTGTGCCCTAGTCCTTCATTTTGAAATGGGAATGATTATTCTGTGCCACTGGATTTTGAATATATGAAAGTTGGTTTTTGATTTTTACAGAGGATCACAGCCAAGAGTTTGCCTTGAGTCTCAGAGGAGACTTGGACATGGACTGGCCTTTGGGGCAGTGCCAGAGCTGTGGAGACTATGAGACTCTTGGAGAGAAACTGAATGCACCTTTCTCTGTGAGAAGGAGATGAGGTATTTAGGAGACAGGGCCAGAGTGTTATGGTTTGGATGTGAAGTGTTCCCCAGAAGCTCCTATTAATGCAAGAATATTCAGAGGTCAATGGAGCAGATTGTAAGAGCTGTCATTTAATGGGTCCATCCTAGTTTGAATGAACTCACTGGATAGTAATTGAAGGAAGGTGGGACATATTTGGATAAGGTGGGTCACTGGGGGTTGGCCCTGGAAATGTTGTTTTTCCTGTGGCCCTTTCCTGTCTCTGCCTCCTGACTCCCCATCTGTTGACACCTTTCTTCCTCTGCATCTTTCTCCCTTGATGTGCTGCTGCACCTTGGGCCCAGAGAAAGGGAGCCAGCCATCTATGACCTCTGAAAACATGAGTCCCAAATAAACTTTTCCTCTTCTAAATCACTCTTGTCATATATTGTGGTCAAAATGATGCAAAGGTAGCCTCTTCAACAAATGTTGCTGGGAAAACTAGAAATTCACATGTAGCAAAATGAAATTACACCCCTATCTCTCACCATGCACAAAACTGAACTCAAAGTAGATCAAAGATTTAGGCACTAGAACAGAAACCCTGTGCCTAATAGAAGAAAAAGTAGGTCCAAATCTTCACCCTGTTATCTTAGGAAGATACTTCCTTAAAAAGACTCCTAAAGTGCAAGAAGTAAAATCAAGAATCAATACATGGGATGGATTCACACTAAAATGCTTCTTCTCAGCAAAGGAAACTATCAGGAACATGAAGAGAGAGCCTACAGAATGGGAGAAAATCTTTGCCACCTGCACTTCAGATACAGCATTAATCTACGGGATATATAAAGAACTCAAAAAATTTAACACCAAAAATCAAATAACTCAATCAATAAATGGGCTAAGGAACTGAACAGATATTTCACAGAAGCAGAAATAAAATTGATCAACAAATATATGAAGAAATGTTCAATTAGAGAAATGCAAATTAAAACTACTCTAAGATTTCATCTCACTCCATTCAGATGGCAATTATCAAGACAAAAATACAAGCAACAATCATACTGTACAAAGGTACCATACATTGGAGAAAAGATAGCCACTTTAACAAATGGTGCTGGAAAACTGGAAATCCATATGTAGCAAAATGAAATCAAACCACTCTCACCCTGCACAAAAATCAACTTAAAGTAGATCAAGGTTTTAGGCACTACAACAGAGACTCTATGCCTAATAGAAGGAAAAGTAGGCCCAAGTCTCCACCATGTCAGTTTAGAAACTGACTTCCTTAATGAAACTCCTACAGTGCAAGAAATAAAATTAAGAATCAATAACTGGGATGGAATCAAACTAAAAAGGTTCTTCTTAGCAAATAATCAATAACAAGAAGAGGGAGTTTACAGAATGGGAGAAAAATCTTTATCACATGCACCTCAGATAGAGTATTAATCTCTGGGATATATAAAGAACTCAAAAAGCTTAACACCAAAAAACAAATAACCCAGGAGGAGATTGACCACACTGTGCAGCAGCCCCCCATCAACCAACAGGCAGCTGTCCTGGCCTACTTCCATCTAGAAACAATAGCCAAGACCTGGAAGACTATCCCTGAGGCCCCTGCAGGCCCAGTTACACAAGAGGTGAGGTATTGCTAACCTGCAGGGACACTACAAGATTATAGGGTAGAAACTAATTCCTCAGACCAGCACTGCTAGAGGAGAAGACACATGAACAACATAAAAGAACAAGGGAAGAAAATGCCCCAATCAAACCAAGATGCTACAACAATAGAATCAATTGACAGCACAATAGATGAAATGTCATAGAAGGAGTTCAGAATGTACATAATTAAAATGATCTGTGAAGCACAGAATAATAGAGAAATTACAGGCAAAAATTGAGCAATCCAACAAAGAGATTAGAGAGCAAATACAGGCAACAATTGAGCAATCCAACAAAGAGATAAGAGAGCAAATACAGGGAACAAAAGATTACTTCAAGAAAGAGATAGAGACTCTGAAAAAAAAAAAAACCAAGCAGAAATTCTTGAAATGAAGGAAACAGTAAACAAAATTAAAAATTCAATAGAAAGCATCACCAACAGACTAGATAAATTGGAAGACAGAACCTCAGACAATGAAGACAAAATATATAATTTTGAAAGTAAAATTGACCACACAATGAAGATGGTAAGAAACCATGAACAGAACATCCAGGAATTATAGGGTAACATAAAAAGACAAAATATGAGAATTATTGGGATAGAGGAAGGCACAGATATACAAACCAAAGGAATGCACAATCTCTTCAATGAAATAATTTCAGAAAATTTCCCAAACATGAAGAATGAATTGGAAAATCAAATATTAAGAGGCTTACAGGACACCAAACATACAAAACTACAACAGATCCACACCAAGGCACATCATAATGAAAATACCTAACATATACAATAAGGGTAGAATTATAAAAGCTGCAAGAGAGAAGGTTCAGATTACATACAGTGGGAAACCAATTCAGATTTCATCAGATTTCTCAACTCAGACCCTCAAAGCCAGGAGATCCTGGAACAACACATACCAAGCTCTGAAAGAAAATGGGTGCCAACCAAGAATCTTATATCCAGCAAAATTAAGCTTCAGACTTGATGATGAAATTAAAACCTTCCATGATAAACAAAAGTTAAAAAAATTACAGTGAGAAAGCTTGCACTAGAGAGCATTCTTGGCAAAATATTCCATAAGGAGAAAATGAAAAACAACAATGAAAATTGGCAAAGGGAGGAACTACACTAAGGGAAAAGCCAATCAAAGGGGAAATCAAGTCAAGTTAAACACCAAAAATAAACCAAAACGAATGGGAATACAAACCATATTTCAATAATAACCCTGAATATTAATGGCCTAAACTCATCAATTAAAAGACAGACTGGCAGATTTGATTTAAAAAAAAGACTCAAATTGTGGAATTCACACTGATGTTGGCTCAGGCCTATGCCTACAATGGAGAAAAGGACTGTGTTAGGAACATCAGCTGAACATAAAAATTGATTATTGTGCTATCCAATGAATTTCTTATCCTTATTACTCTATAGCTGTATAAATAAGGCAATTATTTTTCTCTCTTCTTTCAAAATTTCTTCTTTGTTTTTAGTTTTCTGTAATTTGGATAAGAAATGGCTAGATATTACTTTATTTATTCACCTATTTATATTTGGTAGTTATACTACTTGGTATTCTCTCAAAATCTGTGCTTTTTATCTCATCTTAGTTTTGGGAAAAATTTCAGACATTTTTACTTTAAATATTTTTTCTGCTCTGCTTTCCTTTCTTCTTTCTATATTCCAATTATTCATGCTTTATTCTTTGATATTGTGCCACAGTTCTTGGGTTGCTTTTATTTCCTTTGTATGTTTGTTTGGGAAAATTTTAATTAACTTATCATCAAGGTCATGGTTTCTTTCCTTGGCCATAATTTAATTGATGGCATCAGAAGGCATTCTTCCTTTCTATTTCAGCATGTTTGATTTCTAGAATTTTGTTTGACTCTTAAAGTTTCCATTTTCCCTAACATAGTTTATAAGATTTTGCATGCTGTATACTTTTTCCCCATTAGAATATTTAACTTACAAATCATAATTACTTTAGTTTTTTTTAACTTGGCAATTCAAACATATATGATGTTTGAGTCTGATTTTTATCTTCAGACTACATTTTAGCATGTCTTCTGGCCTGTCTTGTAATTTTTTCTTGAAAGCCAGACATGTTTCATTGAATGATACAAAATAAGGTAAATAGGCCACTAATAGGAGTATTTATTATCTGGTGAGGACTTGTCTGGTGTTTAATGCTTGATTGCAGCTAAAGATACCAGAGGCTTTAAGTTTTCATTCTGTACTATTTTTTTGTCTCACTGTTTGAATTTTCTTAAACACTAAGGAGAAAGAATCTGTGTATTACAACTATTTCAGTTGTAATTAATTGTTATTATATCAGATCCTTGCTGTTGTGCAGGTCAGATATTGGACAAAGGAGTTTTTTCTAATCCTACCCAATCTTTATGTGGGTCTATGTCTGAGGACTGCGACTTTTACGAGTGTTTCATCAACATGCACCACCCCTACTGACACACTTACTCCCTCTTCTTACTGCAGCATTCCCAATATTTTTCTTTGAAACTTTGTCCTTAATTGACTTTGTTTTTAATTCACAACCTAATCTTATGAGAGGCATGAGGTCTTTCTGTAATCTTCAATGGGAAACTGGTGGGGTATCTGGAAGGAAAACTGTGGAACTGTGAGGGTTTCCCTAAGTCTACAGGACCCCAAGGTTTCCTTAGTCTCAAATTAGCCCATATTCTGTCTCCAGCCATTCTTCAAGATTATCTATACCAGTCGACAGCTCTAGCAGTACATTGTTGGGTCCAAGAAATGTAGTTTGATTTTCAGACATTTTTGTTGTTATAAGATTGATAACTTTTGATTACTTAACATATCAGAGATGAAACATGAAGTAAGTTTCTTAATTTTAAACAATGTTTAAAAAGTTGTTTAATTTTATTCTTCTTTCCATTTCTGTATTCTTTTTTCCATCTCTGATTTTTTTCCATTTTATCATCCATTTTATTTGGGAAATGCTTTTTGTTGAATACAGAAAACCAATGTGATTAATTCTATTTCATGTTTTTAATTTTATTCCTACATCTGTATAATGTTTTTAATTGCTTTATGTAGAATAATTCATAGAATTTTCATATATCGAGTAGTTATATATATTGAATAGTGTATAGTTTATCAGACCTACATAGTATTGTTTCTACTCATTCTTTCTTAATCAATATACATACATTCTATTGAATAATTAAAAATAAATAAATATAAAAGAAAACAAATAGCAAAAAAACAAAAAACAAATAACCCAATCAATAAATGTGCTGAGGAACTGAACAGACACTTCACAGAATACAATCAATCAACAAATATATGAAAAAATGTTCAACATCTCTAGCAATTAGAGAAATGGAAATCAAAACTACACTGAGATTTCTTCTCACTCCAGTCAGAATGGCAATTATCAAGAATACAAGTAACATTAAATGTTGGCAAGGATGTGGGAGAAGAGACATATTTATACATTGCTGGTGGGACTGTAAATTGGGGCAATCACTATGGAAAGCAGTATGAAGATTCCTTAGAAAACTTGGAATGGAACCACCATTTGACCCAATTATTCAACTCCTTGGTTTATACCCAAAGGACTTAAAATTAGTATACAACAGTGATACAGCCACATCAATGTTTGTAGCAACTCAATTCATAATAGCTAAACTATGAAATGAACTTGGGTGCCTTTCAACAGATGAATGGATAAAGAAAATGTGGTATATATACACAATGGACTATTATTCAGCCACAAAGAAGAATAGTATTATGGCATTTGGCTATAAATAGAACTAGAGATTATCACGCTAAGTGAAATAAGCCTATCCCAAAAAACCAATTGCTGAATATTCTCTCTTATATGTGAATGCTAAAACACAATAAGGGGGTGGAGAATAGAAATTCATCAGATTATACAAAAGGGAGTGAAGAAAAGGGATGGGGGATGAAAATAGGAAAGGCAGTAGAATGCATCAGACATAACTCTCTTATGTTCGTATATGAATACATGACCAGTGTAACTCCACATCATGTACAACCAAAATAATGGGATGTTATGTTTCAAGTATGTATAATATGTCAAAATATATTCCACTGTCATGTATATCTAAAAAGAACAAATAAAAAAGGAAAAGAAAACTTCTAGTGCTAATAAGCAATTCAGCAAAGTAGCAAGATATAAAATCAATGTACAAAACTAACACCTTTCCTATACATAAATAATGAATTGCTAGAATCCCATAATCCCAACTACCTGGGAGGCTGAGGCAGGAGGATCACAAGTTTTGAGCCAGCTTGGGCAACTTACAGAGACCCTGACTTGCTCAGCGGCAGAGCACTTGCCTTGTATGCATGAGGCCCTAGGTTCAATACTTGGTCCTTGGGGAAAAAAAAGTTCCAACAGAATAAACCCAACAAAATAAATAAATACCTAGAAATAAATCTAACCAAGGAGGTGAAAGACCTGTGTAATGAAAATTATAGAATACTGAAGAAAGAAATTGAAGAAGACATTTGAAGGGAGAAAGACCTCCCATGTTCACGGATAAGCATAATTAACATTGTTAAAATGGCCATATTACCAAAGTCAAAATACAGATTCAATTTCAATGCAGTCCCTTTCAAAATACCAATCATATTCTTCACAGAACTAGAAAAAACAGTCCCAAAAATTATTTGGAAGAATGAAAGACCCAGATAATTCTAAGCCAAGGCAATTTTAAGCTAAAAAATAGAATGCTGGGGGCACCACAATACCTGATTTCAAATTACACTACAGAAATACAGTAAGAAAATCAGAATGGTACTGGCATTAAAAATAGACACACACGGGCTGGGATTGTAGCTCAGCGGTAGAGCGCTTGCCTCGCATGCGTGGGGCCCTGGGTTCGATCCTCAGCACCACATACAAAGCAATAAAAAAAATAAGGACATTGTGTCCATCTACAACTGAAAAAATATTTAAAAAAAAATAGACACACAGAAAAATGAAGCAGAATAGAAGACACAGAGAAAAACCCACATAGAGTGAGTAGTCTTAAACTTGACAAAGATGCCAAAAAAGACAGGCTTTAAAACTAACGGCTGAAAAAAAGACAGCCTTTCAAACAAATAGTGCTGAGAAAACTGTATATACATATGTAGAAGAACAAAATGAGATTTGTGCACAAAAGTCAGCTTAAAAATGGACCAAAGACCTGGGAATTAGAACAAATTTTGCAACTGCTAGAAGAAAAGTTAGGGTCACCATTCCAACATATATGTGCAGGAAACAACTTCCTCTATAGGACTCCTAAACCTCAGGAAATCAGACCAAGAATTAATAAATGGGATCGCATCAAATAAAACATTGCTGCACAGCAAAGGAAATGATTGCAAGCATGAAGAGAAAGCCTACAGAATAGAAGAAAGTATTTTCCAGTTTATCTCCCAATAAAAGATTGATATCCAGAATACATAGAGAACTCAAAAAACACCGCAAAACAAAACAAACAGCCCAATAAATAAATAAACAAATAAACTAAATACATACTTCTCAAAAAAAGAAATGCAAATAGCTAACAAATGCATGAAAAAATGTTCAACATCTTTAGCAATCAGGGAAATGCAAAACAAAACCATAATGAGATTTCATTTCACTCTTGTTAGAATGACAGCCATCAAAAATTCAATTAATAATAATGCTGGTGAGGATGTGGGTAAAAGGAACATTAATACACTGTTGGTATGAATGCAAATTAGTACAACCACTGTGAAAATCTGTTATGAAGTTTCTTCAAACTTCAGAATGGAACCACTATATGATCCAGCTATCCCGCTCCTTGGTATATATCCTAAATAATTAAAGTGAGAATACTCTATTGATACATGCATACCCACATTTATAACAACACAATTTAAAATACCCAAATTATAAAACCAGCCTAGATACCCATCGACACATGAATGGGTTAAAATTAAAATAAAGTGGTGTATATACACAATGGAGTTTTATTCAATCATTAAGAAGAACAAAATTATGTCATTTATAGGAAAATGGATGGAATTTGAAAACAGTATGTTAAACAAAATAAGCCAAACTCAGAAAGCCAAGGGTTTTATGTTTTCTGTCATATGTGGAGGCTATAGAGAAAAAAGAAGAAAAAAGGGGGGGATGTCTCATGAAAAAAGGAAGACCAATAGAGTAGAGGATGGTGACCAGGAGCAAGGAAGATGGGAGGGAAAGGGGAGATACTGGGAAATGGAATTGACCAAATTATGTTGTGTGCATGTATGAAAATGTAAATGAATCATATTATATGAATATGTGTATGATTGTGATGTACCAATAAAAAATTGGCATAGAAGAAATGTGCCTCAATACAATAAAAGGCATATATGAAAATCCCATTGCTAACTTTACACTCACTAGTGAAAAACAAAGTTTTGCATTGAGATCAGGAACAAAACAATGATTCCCATTCTTGCTACTTCTATTCAATAGAGTATTGAAAGTCCTGCCTAGTGAAATTAGGGTAGGAAAAAAAAGGCATTCAAATAGGAAAGGAAGAAGTAAAATAATTCCTGTTGCAGAGTACATGATGTTATACATAGAAAAACCTAAATACTAAACACACACACACACACACACACACACACTATTAGAACTAATAATTTCAGCAATATTTCAGATATAATATAAACGTGCAAAAACGAGTTGTGTTTCAGTACATTAACAACAAGCTACCTTTCAAGAAACTCTGAAAGCAATCTCATTTACAATAGCACTGAAAAGAATAAAATGCTAAGAAACAAATGTTAACTAATAAATTGAAGGATTTATGCACTAAAAATTAGAAAAGAAGGAAATTGTGGTTTACATACACAATAGAATGTTAGCCATAAAGAAGAATAACATCATGACATTCACCAGTAAATGGATGGATCTGGAGACCATCATGTTAAGTGAAATAACTAAAAATTACAACATTTTGGTAAAAAAATCAAACAAGGTACAAAGAAATGGAAACATACCCTGTATTCAAGGGTTAGAAGATTTAATATTGCTAAAATGTTTATATTTCCAAAGTGATCTACAGATGCAGTTCAATCCCTGTGAGAAACCCAATAGTTGGTGAGAGTGTGGGGGAAAGGGTACACTCATACATTGCTGGTGGGACTGCAAATGAGTGCAACTGAAAAGCAGTGTGGATATTTCTCAGAAAACTAGTGGAAGAATCACCATTTGACTTAGTTATCCAACTCCTTGGTATATGTCCAACGGAGTTGAAAATCAGCATACTACAGTGACACAGACACATCAATGCTTTTAGCAGCTCAAGTCACAATAGCTAAGCTATGGAACTAACCTAGATGCCTATCAACAGATGAATGGATAAAGAAATTGTGGTTTACATACACAATGGAATATTAGCCATAAAGAAGAATGACATCATGACATTCACCAGTAAATGGATGGATCTGGAGACCATCATGTTAAGTGAAATAAGGCAATCTCCCAAAATCAAAGGATAAATGTTCTCTCTGATATGTGAATGCTAACCCAAAACTAGGTAGGGAAGGGAAGAATAGAAGTTTGGTAGATTAGACAAAAGGGAAAGAAAGGAAGAGAGGGGAGATATGAATAAGAAAGACAGTAGAATGAATCTGACAAAATTTTCCTTTGTACATTTGTGAATATACCACAGTGACTTTCACTATTATGTACATCCACAAGACTGGGATCCTAATTAGAATAAGATATATTCCATGCTTGTATGAATATATTAAAATAGATTCTACTGTCAACTGGGTACGGTGGTGCAAGCCTGTAATCCCAGCACTTTGGGAGGCTGAGACAGGAGAATTGTGAGTTCAAAGCCAGCCTCAGCAACAGCAAGGAGCTAAGCAACTCAGTGAGACCCTGTCTCTACATAAAACACAAAATAGGGCTGGGGATGTGGTTCAGTGGTCGAGTGCCCCTGAGTTCAATCTCCAGTACCCCCCTCACAAAAAAGATTCTGTCATGTATAACTAAAATAATAAACAAGAATTTAAAAAAATTAAAAACTCCCAATAGTGTTTAGCAGAAATAGAAAAAGTATATAAAATTTATACAGAAGCATAAATACCCCAAAGAGCCAATACAATCTTTTTCTGAAGAACAAAGATGAAAGAATTAGACTTTCTAGTTTCAATAAATATTACATAATTACATATATTATATATTAAGATAATATGGTACTGGCATAAAGACAGACAGACAAACCACTGGAACACAATATCCCAGAAATAAATCCATGCATACACAATCAGTTGATCTTGGACACAGTAGGGAAAGGATAGTATCTTTTATAAATGGTATTTAATAAATATGCACATGCAAAAGAATGAAATTGGATTCTTACACTAGTCATGAAAATCAATTCAGAATAGATTAAATATTTAAATATAAGACCCAAACTGTAAAATTCCTAGGAGAAGACATAAAGGGAAGCCTCATGACACTGGTCTTGGCAATGATTTCTTGGATATTACACTGAAGTCAGAAAACAAAAGCAAAAATAGGGAAATGGGATTACTAAAGTTTTTGCACTACAAAGAAAACAGTCAACAAAATGAGAAGGCAACCTACAGAAGGAGATAACATTTGCAAACTATATGTCAGATAAGGGGTTAACTTCCAAAATATATAAAAAAAATGGTTATTACTACAGGAAAAACAAAACACTAATAACCCAATTAAAAGATGATTGAGGACTCAAATAGATACTTCCCTCAAAGATTTCTTTAAAATATCCAACAGATATATGAAAAGATACTCAACATGCCTGGTCATCAGAGAAATGCAAATTAAAATCACCATGAGATATCTTCACATATTTTAAGATAGCCATTGTATTTTAAAAAGTGTTGGAATAGTTGTGTAGTCATTGAAATGCTCTGATGCAGTTAGTAGAAATGCAGGCACTGTGGAAACACTATGAAGCTTCCTCAAAAAATTAAAAATTAAACTATCACATTATCCAGTACTCTCAATTATGGAAATTCAGCTAAAAGAGGTGTAATCAGGATCTGAACAGGATATTATCCCTCCCCTGTTCACTGCACCATTTACAGTAGCCAGAATATGGGAACAATCCAAATGTCTATTGACAGATAAATGGATTTTTAAAAATGGTATATATATACAATAGAATATTATTCAGCTTTTTAAAAAAAGGAAATTTTGCCATACAATAACATGGATGAATCTGAAGGACATCGTGCCAAGCAGAAAAAGGTAGTTTTACTTTTTCTGGAAAAGTCCAGAAGAATAAATACTGCATGATTCCACTTATATGAAGTATCTAACTCATGGAAGCAAAAAATATAACTGTGGTTGCCAGAGGTAGGTATGTAGTGGGAAAACAGTTTCCAATCAATGAGTATAAAATTTCAGTTATGCAAAATGATTAAGTTCTAGATATCTGCTGTACATTATGTCTGTAAATAGCAGTACTGTATTGTACATGTGAAAATCTGTTAAAAGGATATAGTCATGTTAAGTGTTTTTACCACATTAGAATTTTGAAAGGAGAGAAAAACATCAAAAAAGAATTAAATAAAGGAGTTGTCTTTCATGTTCCTGGATAGGAAGACTCAATATTGTCATGATGTCAATTCTTTTTTAAAAAAATATTTATTTTTTAGTTGTAGGTGGACAGAATATCTTTATTTTATTTTATTTTTTATTTTTTAATTTTATTTATTTATTTTTTTTTTGGTATTGGGGATTGAACTCAGGGGTACTCGACCACTGAGCCACATCCCCAGCCCTATTTTGTGTTTTATTTAGAGACAGGGTCTCACTGAGTTGCTTAGCGCCTTGCCATTGCTGAGGCTGGCTTTGAACTCGCGATTCTCCTGTCTCAGCCTCCCAAAGTGCTGGGATTACAGGCTTGAGCCACCGCGCCCGGCTTCTTTATTTTATTTTTATGTGGTGCTGAGGATCGAACCCAGTGCCTCACGCGTGCTAGGCGAGCATGCTACCACTGCGCCATAACCCCAGCCCCGATGTCAATTCTTAACAACTTAATTATAGATTCAAGCAATCCAAAATTTCAGCAAGTTATTTTACAGATATTAATAAACTGGTTCTAAAATTTATATAGTAATGCAAAGGATCCAGAATAACCAATACAACATTAAAGGAAACAATCGGGAGGACTGACCCTACCCAACTTCAAGACATAATATAAAGTTACAGTAATCAAGACAGAGTAACACTGGTGAAAGAACAGACAAAAAGATCAATGAAATAGAATAAAGAGCTCAGGAATTGACCCACAAAGATAAAGTCAACCAATCACTGACAAAGGAGTAAGACAATTCAATGGAGAAATGGTAGTCTTTTCAATAAACAGTATGGAAAAAAATAGACATCTCCATGAAAAAAGAAACCCCAAAGACCTTACATCTTCACAAAAATTACTTCAAAATGTAAAACATAAAACTATAAAGCTCTCAAAAGATAATGTAGGAGAAAATTTAGAAAACAAAGGATTTGGTAAAGACATTTTGGATATGCCATGAAAGGCACAATACATGAAAAAAAAAAAACAGATACACTGGAATTTGATATAATTAAAAATTTCTGCTTTGTCAAGAGACTAAAAAGGCCAAGTGAGGTGGTATATGCCTGTAATCCCAGCTACACAGGAGTATAAGGCAGGAGAATCACAAATTCCTGGACAGCTTGGGTAACTTAGTGAGACAGTATCTCAAAACAAAAAATAAAAAGATATGGGGATGCAACTCAGTATTAGAGAGCACCTGGGTTCAAACCCTAGCAAAAGAGAGAGAGGGAGAGAGAGAGGAGAGACAATTAAAAGACAAGTCACACAATCTTGGAGAAGGTATTTGAAAAAGACATTTGGGATTAAACACTATTATCCAAAATATGCCAAAAGTATGCAAAGGACTTTTCAAACTCGGCAATAAGGAAACAAGCAACTTGATTCAAAAATGGACCAAAATACCTGATACCTCAACAAAGGAGATATAGAGATGGCAAATAAACATACAAAGATGCTCAACATCATCTGTCACAAAGAAAATACAAACAAAGACAATGAGATACTACTTACTATAGTCTGACTATATCCCTCAAAATTCATGTACTGGAACTTAATCTCCAGTGCAACACTTTTGGGACATGGGGCCTTTTGGGGGGTTGTTCATTACTCCTCATGAATAGAGTAATGTTGTGATAGAAGGGTTTGATAGAGGCAGTTCATCCATTTTTGTCCTTCCATTTTCTGTCATGTAAGGACAGTGTTCCTTCACTCTGGAGGATACAGAAAGGCATCATCTTGAAAGCAGAGCAAACCACACCAAACATTAAATGTGCTAGCACCTTGATCTTGGACTTCCTAGCCTCCAGAATATGAGAAATTTCTGTTCTTTATAAATCACTAGTCTTAGCTGGGCGCGGTGGCTCACGCTTGTAATCCCAGCACTTAGGGAGGCTGAGACAGGAGAATCGCGAATTCAAAGCCAGCCTCAGCAATGGCGAAGCACTAAGCAACTCAGTGAGACCCTGTCTCTATATAAAACACAAAATAGGACTGGGGATGTGGCTCAGTGGTCAAGTGCCCCTGAGTTCAATCCCCAGTACCAAAATAAAATAAAATAAAATAAATATAAACCAATCAATCAATCAATCACTAGTCTAAGTATTCTGTTATAGCTGCACAAAGTAAGACCAAAATACAGAATCCTGTAATATCAAATGCTGGCAAGAAACAGAAACATTCATTGGTTGCAATCACAAATGCAAAATGATGCAGTGACTTTGGAAGATAGTCTGGTGATTCTTATAAAACTAAACGTACACTTGTCATATCATATGCAACCATGGTTTTTGGTGTTTACCAAAAGAAGTTAAACACATATGTCCATTCGAAAACCTATATATGCATGTTTATAGAAGCTGAATTCATAATTGTCAAAACTTGAAAATAACCAAGATGTCCTTCAGCAACTGAATAGATAAACTGTGGTACATCTAAACAATGGAAATTATTCAGTATTAAAAAGAAATGTGCCAGGTGCAGTGGTGCACACCTGTTAATTCCAGCAGTTCAGGAGGCTGAGGCAGGAGGATCACAAGTTCAAAGCCAGTCTCAGCAAAAGCAAGGTGCTGAGCATCTCAGTGAGACCCTGTCTCTAAGTAAAATATAAAATAGGGCTGGAGATGTGGCTCAGTGATCAAGTGCCCCTGAGTACAATCCTTAGTACCCACCACTAAAAAAAGAAAGATGTTACCAAACTATGAAAAGATATGAAGAAAACTTAAATGCACACCACTAAATGAAATAAGCCAACCTAAAAAGTTATCTACTCTGATTCCAACAATATGACATTCTGGAAAAGACAAACTATGGATATAGAAAATATATATAAATGGTTGCCAGTGGTTGGAGGGAAGTGATTAATAGACAGAGCTAAGGGGATTTTAGGACTGTGAAACTATTCTTGATGCTACCATAAGGATGGATACATGTCATTATACATTTGTCAAAACTCACAGAATGAATAATACTAAAAGTGAACTACAATGTTAACTATGGACTCTGCAAGGTAACGATGTGTCCACATAGGTTCATCAATTGTAACAAACATACCAATTTTGTTGGGGATGTTGGGGAAGTGTATACATGTGTGGGAGAAGGAAGCGCATGGAAAGTCTCTGTATCCTCTCCTATAAAACTAAAATGTCTCTAAAAAATAAGACCTATTAAAACAATTTTGGTTAGGTATATGTATGTTAACATAGAAATTTAGTCCCATATCACTTTAAGAAAAGAAAGTAAAGGATATAATTTGATTCATTTTTTTAGAATGCAAAATACTTCATATTTAAATATAATTGTGTGAAAGACTGGAACTTTTGAGGAAGGAGATAGACTATATTTGTTAATAATAGACACATCCAGTGGATGGGGATAGACATCAAGAGGGAAAAAGTAGGAATATTTTTTCTTTGTGTATGTGTTTATTCTTTTTAAAGCTGCAGAGAATGCTTATGGGAATTTCTAAAATACCTTTTCAAAAGAAAAAAGATTGCATAGAGAATTATCTAGGTGGCTGTGCTATCTCCTAAAACAACTCTTGTAAAAATGACAGCTCTTCTACCTACAGAGTTTTGACAAAGTGCAATTGTTTGGAGATTCTGGAGAGTAAGTAAAAAGTAGCAGTTTAGGAAAAGAATTGAAAATTTGGAAGAAGGAAGCAGCACAAGGTGTTTTATATTTTTGGATGGAAGAGGTATAGACTGAGTTCAGGCTAGAGTTGTTACACTGTGCAGAACTCCAATACTCTAGTTTTTCTGGTACCAAGAATAAACAACAACAACAACAACAACAACAACAACAAGACAGAGTTTAGGGCAATTTGAGTCTTTAGAAAATGAAGGTAGAACCCAGAAAAGAAAGAACCAGAAGTTAGAGAGGAAATTCTAATTTTTATGTTTATAATATAGCTAAATTTCTACAGATGCCTGAACCATAAGCACACTGCAAATAGCCCAGATAAGAATTTAGAAAGTGAACTAAGGTTTGAGCTGTCACCCAAAAGACAAAGTTTGCTGTTTAAATTGATGGAGTTAATTATATGCTCAAACAAAAATATCAGTAGGATTAGAAGAATCATAACAGAATCTAAAATCTCCACAATAATCAATATACAATTTAAAATTAAATGTCAAAGAAAATGTAACCCATTCTCCAGAGAAGAGACAATGAATGGAAGCCAATCTAAAGATGATTCAGATGTTGGAATTAGCACACAAGGACTTACATCAGTTATTATAACCAGGCTTAATGAAGTAAAGAGAAATACTGTATTAAATTTTAAAAAATGAGGACTCACAAAAGATATATCCATTATATTAAAAAAAGAACTAAGTGGAAAAATCTAGATATGAAAAACATAATTTAAAAAATTTTTTTTAGTTGTAGATGGACACAATGTTTTTATTTTATTGCTTTTTTTGTATGTGGTGCTGAGGATTGAACCCAGGTCCTTACACGTGCGAGGCAAGCGCTCTACCACTGAACTACAATCCTAGCCCCTGAAAAACATAATTTCTGAAATAAAATCTTCACTGGATGAACTTACAAGCAGAATGATGATAACAATAGCCAGTAAATTTGAAGACAATGCAGTAGAAATTAAGCAATCTGAATAACCCAAAGAAATAAAGATTAAAAGACAATGAATAAGCACTCAGGAACCCATGTGACAATACTGAAAGGTCCAAAATATATAAAAGTGAAGTCATAGATGAAAAATAAAGACAGCACAAAGCCAAAAATGTTTGAAAAAAATGGCTGAAAACATCTTCACTATGGTAAAGAATATAAATTTACAGAAACGAGAAACTCAATAAATCTCAAGTAGGATGAATATGAAGAAAACAATTATACCCTTCAAAAATACAATGACAAAGCATATCATAGTCAATCTGCTGAAATTCAAACATAAAGAGAAATTGTGAAAGAAGCCAGAAAAAATGACTGTAATATACAGAGTACAATGATGTGATTAATGGCTGATTTTGCATCAGAAACAATGAATATCAGAAAATACTGGAACAATACAACATGCTTAAAGAAGAAAACTATCAATCCAGAACGCTTGATTATACACTTTAAGAACAAAGATAAAATAAACACATAGATAAAATATAATTCAGAAAATTTATCACCAGCACATCTGTGTTATAAGAAATACTAAAAGGGGCTGGGGCTATAGCACAGTGGTAGAGTGCTTGCCTAGCATGCGTGAGGCACTGGGTTCGATCCTCAGCACCACATATAAATAATAAATGAATAAAATAAAGATCCATCAACAACTAAAAAAAATACTTAAAAAAATAAAAAAAGAAATACTAAAGGAAGTTTTTTAGGCTGAAGGGAAATGATACCAGAAGGAATCCCAGATCTTTAGGAAGAAATGAAAATCATCAGAAATGGTAAATACCTGGATAAATATAAAAGAATATTTTACTTTTCATTTCTTTAAAAAACACAGCATAGTTTGAAGCAAAAATACTAACATTTTTGTGAAGTTTTTAATATTTGTAAATGTACTTATGACTAGTATAGTATACATGACAGTAGGGAGTAGGAAAATGGACCTATACAATTGTGAAGTTTCTACATTTTATGTGAAATGTTACAATATTAATTCAAAGTAGACTGTGAAAAATTAAAGGTATATATTGTAACCTCTAAAGCAACTGCTAAAGCAAATTCAAATAACTAAAAAATACTAAAACACTAGATAAAATAAAATAAAATTCTAAAAATATTCAAGTAGCCAAAAAACAGGCAAGAAAGGAGGAAAAGAAGGAGCTAGAGAGAGAGAGAGAGGAAATAGTAAGTAAATAATAAAACAGTAGACATGGAACCAACTATATCAAGAATTATATTAAGGCCCAGTACTGTGGCATATACCTATAATCCCAGTGGCTTGGGAGGCTGAGGCAGGAGGATCATGCAAGTTCAAAGCCAGCAGGATCATGAGCTCAAAGTTAGCCTCAGCAATTTAGTGAGGCCCTAAGCAATTCAGCAAGACCTTGACTCTAAATAAAATATTTTTTAAAAAGGGCTGGGGATGTGGCTCAGTGGTTAAGCCCCCTGGGTTGAATCCCCGGTACCAAAAAATAAAAACAAAGAATTATATTAAATGTTAATGGACTACCAATCCAATTAAAAGACAAAGATGGTCAGGATAGATATTTCTCAGGCGCTAGGTACAAGACACACTTGAAATATAGAGTTAAAGTAAATAACTAATCATGAAAAGTATAAGCATAAGTTTAAATTGGCTATATTAATATATAAGAAAGCTTCAAAGAAAAGACAAATGAGAGGCAGAAAGGGACATTTCATGCTGATAAAGGGGGCTGAGTCATAAGAACACAAAACAACCACAATTGTGTACATGTGCAACAATAGAGCCTCAAATTCATAAAGCAAAATAGAATTAAATAAAAAAGAGGCACTTCCACATATATATTTGAAGATATCAATGTCCTTCTCTCACCAATTCATGAAACAACTAGTTAAAAAGTCAGTAAGGATAGTCTGAATAATACTATCAACCATCTTGACCTAATTGATAATTTACAAAACAATACATTCAAAAGCTGAAGAATAAATGTTCTCTTCAAATGTACATGGTACTTAGTATCAAAATAGACCAATATATTTGGTCACAAAACAAATCTTGATACATCCAATATGATTGGCATCATACAAAGTATGTTACTGAAACACAGTGAAATTAAGTTGGAGATCAGTAATGGAATATTTACCTCAATGAAGAAAACCTTGAATACTTGAAAATTAAATAACATATTTATAAATAACTCATGAGGGCCTTATGCTCTGTTGTAAAATAGAAAATGGAATCATGTGCTGGGATTGTAATGGAAAGAGAGAGTTCACGTGGCCAGAGAGGAGAGAAAGAATGAGCCCAGAAAGTTAAATTTACACTGTGAAAACTATCTCTAGCAACAGAGCCCAGTCTCATGAAAGCAAAAACTAACTCCCATAAGAAAGACATGAATCTCTCTTAAAGTTCCCAACACTTTTTAACACTGTTAGATGGGGACCAAGCCTTAACATAAGTTTTGGTGGGGACAAACCATTTTCAAACCATACAAGTTCTATTCTTTGCATGTTACTTTTCCATCTCACATGATACAGACTTTCATTGGGTTTTATTCCATCAAACAAATTCCCATTAATGGACCATAAATACAGCAAGAGGTTAGTTATTATCTGAAGATGGTGTTGGTTAAGGTAAACCAGGTAACTTTTAGATTTTTAAATGACCTCATAAGTACTCATCCCTGTTAAGACATCTCCATCGAAAGGCTCTTCACTTCTCAGTAAAATTCTCCCTCCTTTAGCCCAGACATTGTCTGTTATCTTTCTCTAATAACTATATTTGGTTCCTAAACTTAGAATGGTAGAACTGCAGTAAGCTGCTCCTTCTCTACATTCTTCTATTGGTCCTTTCCAATTCATTAATATAAGAGCATAAGGCCCTCACTAGATGCAGCTGCTGAACCTTAGGAAGAAATGTGAGCCAGAGTAAACTTTTTCTATAAGGTACCCAGTCTGAGGTAGTTTGTTATAGCAATAGAAAATGGATTACAATAGGATTGGAATGCAGGAAGTATAATAGCTGTACAAGAAACTAGTCTGAAAGAAAATCAGTTGAAAATAGAGTGAGGCAGACTTTCACAAAATGCTAGTGGAAAAGGAAATTGGTAATAGTAAATTATTTTGCAAAATATATAGACTCTTAAAAAAACAGACCAGTTAATCTACTAATTCTATTTTTCCAGAATCTATCCAAATAGTGGGGGTTAACATTATGCCAAACATGTTTATCATAGTACTATTTTAATAAAAAATCATCAACAAGAAGAGGTACTAGTGAGGATAATGTTTGCACATATAAACATTCTAAATAAAATAATTATTTTAGAAAACAATACTTTGAAAAATAAATAAACAACTCATGAGTAAAAAAAGGGAAATTACAGAAGAATCTAGAAGATATTTAGAACTAAATAGAGATGAAAATACAAAATTGCTGTGAAAACAGTTCATACAGCAATGTTTATCATTTTAAATGCTTATATTAGACAACAAAAGTAGTCTAAAATCAGTGATGTAAGGGTCCATCTTAAGAAATTTAAAAAGTGCAAATTAAGCCTAAAGTAGAAAGAAAAAATAATTAAAAGAACAGAAATAGCAAAACAAAGAAAAATAGATAAAACAGAGTAAAATGTTGGTTCTTTGAAAAAAGCAAGTTAATTTGATAAATTTCTTATTGGACTGATTAAGAAAAAGAAAATTAAATAATAAACAAATAAACAAAACCCAGATTACTAAGGACCAGTTATGAAAAAGGAGTCCTTACTGTAGATATTATAAGGAAAACAAAAGAATATTTTTTAACAATATTGTATCAACAATTTTGACAACTTAAATGAAATGGACAGATTCCTTGAGAAGTCCAACTTGCTGAATTTGATACCCAAAAAAAAGGAAATATATCTGTTACCTAAGACTTTCCTTCAAAGAAAATTCCAGAATCATATTGATGCACTGGTGAATTCTATAAAACATTTAAGGAAGAAATAATACCAATATTGCACAAACCTTTCAGAAATTAGAGAATAAGGTAATATTTGCCAAATCATTTCATGAGGCCAGTATTACCCAAATACAAAATTTGACATAGATATTATTAAACAAAATAAAACAAGCTTCACCTTTTAAAGGAGTTCAAAATAAATATTTCTATAAGCAAATGCCCTCAAATTATATGATTTCATGTAATTTGAAATTACATATTTTCTCACATTCATGTATCTGTAGGCTCACACTTGTTTTTTTTTTTTAACTCAAGTTGTCTTATCATAGACATGGTTGAATGAAAGTATATTCTGTATTGGAATTTAGAGACATTTAATATAATTAACACTGATTTTAGCATATTTATTGAAACTCTTTACATAGCTTTGTTTCTATTAATAATCATTGTTTTATTTTAAATACAGCCTCAAATCTTTTTTAAAGTATGTGAGATATGAACAATAAAAGAACAATTAAAATATTCTAGTAACAGGAAAGAAAAACAATAATTAAATTGTGAAACATTGCCATAAGAATATTGTAGGAATTTAATTCATGTCATTCAACTGGCAATATAAAAAGCTGTTTGACATAATAACATAATATAAAAATACAAATATATGAACACTTGAACAATAATCATGAAGAAATATTGTAATCAAATATGCATCTGTGAAAAAAATTATTGATGGGATGATGATTGTTGGCTTTTTTCTAGTCTCTATTTCAGAATAAATGTATGTTTGTTTAGTTAGTGTTCATTTTAGTTATTGGAAGAAAAATTAAGACTGTAGTTCATTGTACATTTGATGAAAAATACAGGTCTATTTTAAGGAAGCAGGTTTTGAAAATATTTCTAGGTGTTAGATCTGAATCAAAAACTGTATTTTCAAGTTTTTTAGAAAGCATCAAGACTTAAGTGAGTTTGAAACTAAAGCCACCTAAGAAAAGATTTAATTTGGAAAATAATAAAGTATTGTTTGTATACTAATAGTTCTTTCTGAGAATGACTTTATCTCACAGATTTTGCTATAATATTTAAAAAATGAATCTAATAAAAAGCTAAAGTCAGTGAAAGTCATATGAATTCAGAAGACATTGTGATGTGTATCTAATAGATGAAGCAAATATTGTCTTTTTGCTGGATTGAGAGATATGCAAATACATTTGCTAAAAATAGCAAGATGCAAGAATTTCTCACAGATTCTAATAAAAAGTGAATAATAATAGTAATATTCTATAAAACCAGCAAAGATATTCTGTCGACTGAAAAGGAGTCTATAATTTTTACATGTCAAATACCATTTTAAGAAAGAAGATAATAGCTCTTTAGAATGCTCTTATCTTCTGTTTTATTCTAACCATTATAGTGTAGCTCTAGGGTAATAGGGCTTAAGAGAAGTGGCCAGTTTATTAAACTGATGCAAAATTTCCCATATGTTTTAATAAAGGGATTTTCAACTATGAATATATATTTGTCTAATAAACCCCACTGTGTCTCTTGAATTACTAGTGTTTGAAAGAGCATTTCTTTTTATTTACCAAAAAAGCTTCCAGAAAATAGTCAGACTTTTTAAAGGGTGAAAAAAAATTTCACTTAACATTAAAAAAAATTTTAAATTAAACAAAATACCACTAATTATGACTGCCTTGAGTAGGAATGCCATATCTTCTATGGATTATATTCTTTAATTAGTTGAATGACTTTGGGAAGTCATATTATCAACTTGGATGTCAGTTTTGAATTATAATGAATTACAGGTGGAGAAAAAAATACAGGTAAACATGTATACAATTTTGGTGCCAAAGGTAGTATAGACAACTTTTCTAAGGATGGCACAAAATTTAGATATCATAAACAAAGACTTCAAAGATTTTATTTCCTAAAAAGCAAGGCAAAAACCAATTTCTGTTTTGCAAATAAAATTTTATTATAAACAATTCTAAATGTCAAATTAGTAATTACTTCCAATATGTATGATCATGTACCAAGAATATTTCCTGTATAAGAAGAGCATAAAAGAATTATCATGGCTGGGAATGTAGCTCAGTAGTAGAACACTTACCGAGCATACACAGGGTCCTATGTTCAATCCCTAGCACTATGAACAAACCCTCAAAATAATCAAAAAGTGGATAAAACCAAGGGAATTCACAAAAGAAATGTTAATTTCCAATTAAAAAATAATAAATAATCCAACAAATTTAAGTTCTTATAAGTGTGATTTTCTTTGTTATCTGTTAAATTGATAATGACAAAGTAACATGGAATTCTAATGTGGTGGGATGAAAAAAACGTGACCAGTTAATTTTAGGGAAACAGATGCCTGTGTGTCAAAAGATCTTGAGAACTTATTTGAGATTAGTAGGACAAAACAGAATTAGAGAAGCTACTCTACTTAAGAAATGATCAGGAATTTGGGATGGGATTGGGAGAGGAGAAAATTAAGACAATGCTTTGTAGAAAGTTGAAACTTGCGTCAGAAGAAATGGCCAAGGTTATTCTTTGAGGGAAAAGAAGTTAAATATCAGTTTTAAGTTATTTTCTGTAGTGTTCTTTAATGTAATCTCTTCCAAATCACTAGAGTAAGTCAATAGCAATGACTGTGTGAGTGTTTTGTCTGACAAGACTGATGGTAGCTGTTAATAAAAGTGGATTCTGACTGAATTAAGCAAAAATGAACATAATGAAAGGATATTGAGCAGCTCAGGAAATTAATAGGAAGGCTAGAGCACTAGGCTTGAGATTTAGAAGCTGGAAAAACACTCTAAATAAAAATCATACCTCAAGCCTGTTTCCCACATGGAAATACGTATTACTATGGAGAGAGTAACAGAGAGACTGAGTTTTTGTCATTTACTTCAAAATTAAATATCATATGACTCTCCCTTGCACTAAGGGAGGCTGCAAAAATGAATTGTTTTAATTCTTATAGTGAGAAATGGTCACTATAAGAAATGCCACACACCCCTACCCCCACACCAAGATTCATGAAGACTTATTCAGGTTTTAGGTACCCAGATGAATAAAAAATGACCACTATTGTAGTATTTGAAAAATAATCAAGGGGAAGTGACCTTATCCCACATTTGGACTAATTCCTGGATATTGATAAAGAATCAGTTGCAAATTGGAGAGGAGAACTAGCAAACTGAACCCAGCAACATATAAATGGGATTATACACCATGCCAAGTGGTATTTACCCCAGAAATGCAAAGCAGTTACTATCAGAAAAATCAGTTAATACAATGTATCACTAGAATAAAGGACAATATTATATGATTATATCAATACATGTAGAAAGGGCGTTTAACAAAATCTAATACCTTTCAGGATAAAAAATAGTCAATAAACTAAGATTAGTTGGTAACTTCCTTGACCTGATGACAGACATCTATGAAAACCATAACCAACATGCATAAGAATGAACACTTTTCTCCCTAATATCAAGAACAAGATAAGGAGGTCATTCAACTTTGTCATTCAACTACTGTCATTCAACTTTGGGCTAGAGGTTCTAATAAGGGCAATCAGATGAGAAAAAGAAATAAAAGATATCCAAATTGGAAAGGAAGAGGCAAAACTATCTCCATTTTTAGATCAAATAATCTTATATTTAGGAAATAGTATTAAATCCACTAAAAAACCTATTAGAACTAATAAATGAGTTCAGCAAAGTTTCACAGTACAGTATCAACATACAAAAATCAATTATATTTCTAAACTTAAAATGAATAATCTGAAAATGAAAGTAAGAAAACAGTTCCATTTGCAATAGCATCAAAAGGAATAAAATAGAAATAAATTTAAAAAAACTCTAAAACCTTTACTCTGAAAACTATAAAACTCAGAAATTAAAGTAGATCTAAGTAAATGGAAAGGCATCTAGTACTGGATTGGAAGACTTAATACCTCTAAAATGCCAAGCAATGTACAGATTGAGCCTGAACACTGTCAAAACCCCATTTAATCCCAAATTAATTCTAAAGTTCATATGGAAAGTCATGGGACCTAGAATAAGCAAAATAATATTGAAAAGAATAAAGTATTCACACTTAACAATTTTAAAATTTACTATAAAAATATAATGATATCATGATATCATAATATCATGATAATAATGTACTGGCATAAATCCTCTTATGATTGAATATGATTTTTATAAGGATTTCATTACCATTCAATAGGGAAAGAATAATTTTTTTCAGCAAATGATGTGGGGACAATTGTATATTCACATGCAAAAGACTGAAAGTTGCATATGTATAAAATTTATACATACACAAAAATGAATAGAACATGAAAATTGAAGGGAGATCAGTAGAGAAAAGGGACCTGGGGTGAGAATAGATGGAGGAGGGGAAGAAAGGGGGAAATACAGGGGAATGATATTGGCCAAATTATATTGTTATATTTATGCATATGTGAATATATAACCATGAATCTCATCATTATGTACAATTATAATGACCAATAAAAATATGGAAAAAATAATGGAACAAAACCAACCTGAATGTCTGATCTAACACTATTGATTTCATGAAAGAAAACATAAATCTTTGGGGCCTTTAGTTAAGCAATAGTTTCTTAGATACAACAAGAAAGCACAAGAAATAGAAGAGGAAAAAATAGATAAATTGGGCATCATCAAAACTAAAAGCATTTGTGTTCAAAGGACACCATTAAAAAGTGAATACTAGCCACGCGCGGTGGCGCACGCCTGTAATCTCAGCACTTTGGGAGGCTGAGACAGGAGAATCACGAGTTCAGAGCCAGCCTCAGCAATGGTGAGGCACTAACTTAGTGAAACTCTGTCTCTAAATAAAACATAAAATAGGGCTGAGGATGTGGCCCAGTGGTTGAATACCCCTGAGTTTAATCCCCAGTACCAAAAAAAAAAAAAAAAAAAAGTGAATACAATCAATAGACTGGAAGAAAATATTTGCAAAGCATATACCTGACATATGTGAATACATTAATAATTATTACAACTCAATAATAAAAACACAAATAGCCCAATTAAAAATGGACAAATGTTCTAAGTAGACATTTTTTCCAAAGAAGCTGTACAGAAGACCAGTAAGCACCTGAAAAGATGTTCAATATCATTAACTACCAGGGAAAAGCAAATTAAAACCACAATGGGATACCAATTTGCATTCAATGGAATGGATATAATCAGTCAAAAATACAGACAATTACTAGTGTTGACAGCAGAGAATTTGGAACCTTTATACACTGCTGGAAAGAATGTCAAATGGTGCATCTGTTTGGAAAAGTAGTTTGACAGTTCCTCAATAGGTGAAACAGAGTTACCCTCTGACCCAGAAATTCCACTCCTAGATACAGATATATACTCAAGAGAAATGAAAACATACATCCACACAAAACTTGAACATGAATGTTAACAATATTATTCATAATGGCCAAAAAGTGTATATAACCTAAATGTCCATCAACCAAGGAATAAATAAATAAAATGTGGGTACATGCATAAATGAATATTAGTCTACAATTAAAAGGAATGAAGTAGTGCTACTTGCTACAAGATGAATCTTGAAAATATTAGCCTAAGTGAAAGAAGCCAATTACTAAAGGCTATGTATTTTATGATTCTACTTATATTATATGCCCAGAATAGACGAATTCATCTAGAAAGCAAATGAATGGTTGCATAGGACTGGGGAGTTGAAAGAAAATGGGGAAGAGATTACTATTGGGGGAGTGATGACAAAATGTTCTAAAGTTGATTGTGCTGGTGGTTGCAAAACTGTGAATATACCAAAACCCACTGTGCAGTGTATCTCAATATAGCTTTTTGTGTGTGTGTATGATACTGGGGATTGAACCCAGGGCCTTGTATAGGCAAGGCAAGCACTCTACCAACTGAGCTATATCCCTAGCCCAATATAGCTATTTTTTTAAATAGAAAAATCAATATAACTCAGAAATTAAACACAGAAATGCCTAGCTAAGTAATTGTAGAAAGGACTCTAGATACCTTGGGACATAAATAGGAGTTTTAAGAAAATCTTCTCTCTCTCTCTATTTTGTACCAGGAATTGAACCCAGGGGCACTGAACCACTGAGCCATATTCCCAGGCCTTTTATTTTTTATTTTTAGACAGAATCTTGCTAAGTTGCTTAGGACCTTGATAAGTTGCAGAGGCTGGCCTCAAATTTATGATCCTCCTGCCTCAGCCTCCTGAGTCACTGGGATTACAGGGGGCCACTACCAATTCTTAATCGTCTTTTAAAGGAAGATTGACTATATACAAGATTACATTATTGTTGGTGAGGGTTTGAGGCATCTAGCATTCTCATTCTCTGTTGATGTTTGAATAAATTGGTACAATCTGTCAAAATTTTAAACATGTATACCCTTTGACCTTTCTAGGGAGTGGGTTTGCTACCCACTCCAAAGGATGAATATACAAAGATGTTTGTCAGAGAATTTTTAGTAATATTGAAAATCAAAAATATTTTGTGGGGCTATGGCTGTTGCTTAGTGGTAGAGTGCTCGCCTCCCATGTATGAAGCACTGGGTTCAATCCTTAGCACCACATAAAAATAAATAAGTAAATGAAGGTATTGTGTCCATCTACAACTAAAAAATATTTAAAAAAATACTTTGTGTCCATTTACAAGCAACACTTCTCAATCCTAACTGACTTGATCCTATTGTTATACTTTTGTTACATCTTCTCTACAGTCCTGAAATGATAGTCATAGATTCCTACAACAGAATATACCTCAACTATAATTAAAAGAAAAATAGAAAGTAAACAATTTATAACAAAAAATGCATTTCTCCATGTAAATAATCTGGACACAAAATATACTCTAGAGGGCAGTACCGCCCACTTAAGAACTGACCCATAGTAAACTGGCTAATTTATATTATATCCAAATAAAGGCATAATATGTATCTAGATTTACTGATATATTGTTATACCAAAAAGCAGGTTGTAAAAGTAGCAAATATATAGCTAGTTCTATTTATGTAAATATATAGAAGAAGGTCTAAAAGGATGTTTGCTGGGCAATTTATGATGGATTTACATTCCAATAAACCTATCATAAATTGAAGATATTATAAATCAAAAATGCATTTAGGACTGAGGATGTAGCTCAGTGATAGAGTGCTTGCCTAGCATGCATGAGGCCCTGAGTTCGATCCTCAGCATTGTAAAAAAAAAATGCATTTAACATACCTAGCCTACCAAATATAGTAGTTTAGCAACATAGTATACAGGGCAGAATCAGTTATGCACCCCTACGATCTCATGATTGATTGGGAGCTGTGCAACACTGCCACGGCCGAGTATAATGAAAACATATCATACCACTATCACTAAAACAAGAAAAGCTCAAAATTCAAAATTCAAACTATAGTTTCTACTGAATAGTTATAAATTCTATATCATCATAACTCAAACCATCATAAATTGGGGATCATCTGTATTTGAATATTCTTTTTTTTTGGTAAAAATGTAAATGTTTATGGCAAGCCCCAGTGGGAAAATCACAAGAGACCCTATGAAGTCAAGCAAAAATGCAGACATAAATCTCCACTAAAGAAATTTCTTATTTGTGAATAAAGAATAAGTTTGCACACTCTATTGTCAAGTATATCTAAAAAGAACAAATAAGCTGGGTGCAGTGGTGCACGCCTGTAATCATAGCACTTTGGGAGTCTGAGACAGGACAATTGTGAGTTCAAAGCCAGCCTCAGCAAAGGCGAGGTGTTGAGCAACTCAGTGAGACTCTGTCTCTAAATAAAATACAAAATAGGAAAACCCCCAAAACAAAAAACAAATAAATAATGTTTACCATTACTATATAAAAAAAAGAATAGGTTGCAATCTGAACATTCATGCACAGATGGAGGTGGCCACTGGTAAGTCTGGAGGACACAGGAAAAGACAAGGATTTTATTAGGACAGAAAAATCTACACAAGTTATTACAAAAATTCACTGGCACTTTCAGTGCTTGAAGGAGATGGCAAACTCTGGCAAATGTTGGCATTTACTGTGTAAGGCTACTCTTAAGGTCATAGTTGGACATTCCATGGTCACTTGCTGAGTAAAGTAGTCTTAAAGACAGGGCCAGTTGTTTCTTAGATTGGTTCTGTGAGATAGTTTCTGGGGCAGATGTCTGTTTCCTGAGCATTTCCTCTTCTTCCCATGGCCCCTTAAGTCTATTTTCATGGGATGTGACAGTAATGACTCTGTTTTATATACATCCCTAGCGCCCTAGAGCAAGGTCCTGCTATCTTCAGTGAAGATTTAGATACTTTTGTAAAATAATTCTTCGCCTTTCCCAGGTGTTCGTCAAAATGGAGGAGTGGCAAGTTCTGGTGATGGGATAGCCAAAGCAATCTCCTGGGTTGCCTCAAGGTCACTATGGCCAAACATATACTGCTGAACAGGAAGGTGCTGATTGTGTGCTGCAAGGACATCAACATTTCTGTCAACTTCTACTGAAATGTACAGTACTTGGATTTCTTTGGCAAGACCATGGATATCAATTTGTGCTGCAGCACCTATCACTTCTGAAGCCCTACTACTCGCTGGCCCATAACTGCATTTTTTTTGGCAGAACCATTTAGGGCATACTGCCCCTCAATACCAAATGAGACTTGACTATCCTGGACTACCTCAAGATATTTAATAGGATGCCAAATCCCCAGTATACCTCCCTATCATAAAGTAATAATCAGATGGTGGTTTCTATCGCCCTCAAAGTTGTGCATCTAAAGCCTAGTAAAAGTTTGCTTACCTGAGGCACCTGGTCCACTGGTTTGCCTGGAAGTACCAGGCAGTGACAGTCATCTGGAAGAGAGGAAGGAAAAGGCCAGGACCTATTATCAAGAAAAGGTGAAAAATGAGAAAGTGGCAAAAGGGAGAAGAAAGAAGGGAGACACAGGGAGGGAGGGAGAGAGGATGACCAGGAGGAGGAGGAGAAAGAGGACATGAGGTTGTGGAAACAGGCAAAGAAAAATGTAGAGAAGGAAACTGACAAATGCATGGAGATCCTCAAGACTCATGAACTCCTGCTCTGAGTCCAATAAAGGATGATTCCCATTCTTGGTCTGCCCTGCCCTTTTTCTATTGCTGTCTTAGGATGTGAAGTACCCAAAGATAGCAGTCCCAATATTCATGTGCCACAGCCAGTCACTTGAGTGTGGACCCTGAAATACAGCAGTGAGTAGAATACCTTTAAGTGGGTAGAGCTTTGACTTATGCACTTGGTTGTTTACTTTGAGTAGAAAGATAAGTGGCTCAAAGGATTATACATGGATTTGTGGGCACTGACAAAGGCTTATTTGTTTGGCAACAGTCTAGAAGGAGAAAGATGAGAAACAAAGAGGTCTGGAAAAGAGGCATGTGAATGAATCAATAAAAGTGGACGTAAATCGAAGATCTTCATTCCACATGTTAATACCCAACAGAAAGCCACTCTTGCAGAAAGAAGCACTAAATAACCACAAGGAAAGTATTGGCCAAATGACATCAGCTGATCTCTGCTACTGGCTATACTAGTGTTAGCCCAACAGGCAGGTGGTAAAAGTAGCTGTGGGGTGGGAATAGGGGTTACACATAGAACCATCAGTATAGGCTCTCAATTAACAAGCTACTGCAACTGTCAAATGTTCAGTATGCCAGCAACAGACAACAATGCTTACCCTCCACCATGGCATTGTTCCTTTAGCAGATGTACCAGCTATTTTGTGGCAAGTTATCTACCAGTTGACTACACTCTACCAGAGTAGCATTGATTTATCTTGATTGGAATTTAAACATATTCCAAATTGGACTGTCTGCCTGAGGGATCTCCGCTAGTACCAATGGGGGTATAAAGTGTTTGATTCATTGACCTGAAAGTTGGTATAGCAATGAGCATGACCATAGAATTTACTGATATTATGATATGTTACACCACCTAGAAACTGCTACTCTGATAGAACATTGCAATGACCTGTTAAAAGATTCAGCTGAGGGGACATCTCTCAAAGACATCTTGTGAAGAAGTACCATTCTTGACGACTCTGTTCACACTCTAAATTAATATTCATTTTGTAGTACTGGGTCCCAGGTAGGGAGAAAATATGGGTCCAGTGGCTAGAGTGTATGCTGTGATTCCCAGGGATTCATTTGGAGAATTTGTACCTTCTTTTCATAGAAGGTAGAGGTTTTGGCTACCAGAGAAAAAATGCTTTCATCAGGGGATACAGGAAGAATTTCCAAACCTCAGTTGCTGCCTGTTTTATTCTAGTCTTCTTATTTCAAATAATCAGCAGACAAGGACGGATTATCCTTCTGGCAAAGGTTATTTACTCTGATCTTCAGTAGGACAGCTGTCATACAATGGAGACAGGAAAGAATGTTTGACCCCTAGGTGACTCACATGACTCACTTGGGTGTCTTTTGTTTTCACTTTTCCAGTTTAGATAATGTATGGGCAAGTACTGTAGCTACAACCTGAGAAGGGCCCAGTGATAAAGGACTAAGGCCCCTCAGTACAGAGTCTGAGTTATTCCACTAGGTAAGGTACTATGTTAGTCTATTTAGGCTGCTGTAACAGAATACCATAAACTAGGTAGTTTATATAACACAGAAAATAATTTCTGTTTTGGAGGCTATAAATTCTAAGGTCAAGACATCAACAGATTCTGGTGCTATTCTCACTGTGTCCTCACATGGTGGAAGAAGCAAGGCAATTCTCTGGGGCCTCTTTATAAGGGCACTAATTCCATTCATGAGGACTCTGCCTTATGATCTAATCATCTATCTCCCAATTACTTCACTTCTTAATGTCTTCATGTTGATGATTAGATTTCAACACATGCATTTTGGGGGTACACAAACAATAAGACCATAGCAGCTACCTAGACCAAAAGAATGTAAAGGGAATTTAGAATGAGTGGGAGAAGTAGGAGATTATAGATTTCAATTATGGCCCCAAGAACAGCTTCAGGAGCTGTAGTTAATTTCATCAATCTTCAAAAAATATCTATTTATTTATTTTGGTACAGGGTGCTATACTACTGAGCTATACCCTCAGTCCTTTTTATTTATTTTTAAAAATTTTTGAGACATAGTCTTGCTAAATTGCTGAGGGTCTAAGTTGCTGAAGCTGGCCTTGAACTTGAGATCCTGTGGTATCAGCCTTCTAAGTTGCTGGGGTTATAGGTGTGCACTACTGTGCCCAGCTCCCATCAACTTTCTTCTAGTAAGTTTACCTTGTTTCCTGGAGGCCCAACAGAACTTCTGATACATAAGGAGGTAGAAACAATAGATATCAAGGTGCTCTATAGATTTTCCCCAATCCAGGACTGAAGCATTCTACCAGCTGCTGAAAATGTTAGAGGCTGACAACTCTTAGTTGAATCCTTCATCATTTATCCTTGGCTGAAGAGGGCTACTTCACCTTTCTGGGCACAGCCAAAATGATTGGTCAGTGAGGTGACATGGTCTTCAGGAATCCCTGTAGGACTGGCTAAGGCCTTTGTTGGACTTCATTGCAATTAAGCTACTTCCTCTACCTAATTCTGCTTCTTTTACTTACTTTATGGATAGATTCTAAGAGTACTCCACAGTCTTCACCCTAATCTTCATTTCAAGGTGTTTCCCAGGGAACTTGGTCTCTGATAGGTCCCATTCTCTTTGTATCCTATAATTATTAAGACCTTTAGTATTCTAAATTTTTAGAAATCAAAATTGCTTAAATAATAAAGGGAATTTGCTTGCTCATATAACTAGGCAGATATCAAGATCTATTTGATTTAATGGCTTACTGATGTCAATAAGGATCCAATTTTGCTCTTTCTGTTCTGCCTACCTCAGAGGCATCATTCCAAAGCTTTTTTTTTTTTTTTAAAACAAAACAAAAACAAAAACAAAAAAACAACAGAGTAGCTGCAGTAATTCCAGGTGCATACTCTTATCTCTTATCATCCAAACAGAAAGAGAACCAATAGTTCAGTAGTTTTATCTGAAGAACAAAGAAAAGTCTTTCTCAGAATCACTAGTTCTTCAAATTTGATTAACATAAAATGGCTAAAGGAATGTCTGGTTTTCCTAAACCATTCACCATAGTAAGAATTATAAGATTACTTTCAATGGTTTGCAACCGTCAGGGTTCATTCCTGGAACTGGTGATGTGTTTTAATCCTTGCCCTACACAACCATATGAATGAATGGAAGAGAGGCTGTAGGGACAAACTCTATTAGTTTGCTAGTGCTATGTAAAAAATTACCAGTGACTGGAAGGCTTAGACAACAGAAATTTATTTTCTCTATTTTCTCACAGTTCTGGCAGCCAAGATCAAAATATTGGTAGAGTTATTTCTTCCGTGGCCTCTCTTCTTGGTGTGCAGCTAGTCATCTTTTTCTTTCTTCACAGAGGTCTTCCCTCTGTATGCACACGTCTGTGTCTTTACCCACTCTTTCTCTAAGAACACCAGTTTTATTGGATTAGGAACCACTGATAGAATTTGTTTTAACTTTATAAGCTTTTAAAGACTATCTCCAAATGGAGTTATATACTGGGGTTTAAGATTTCAACACCTGAATTATGTGGGGGGAGACACAATTCAGGCAACATTACCCAACATCAGTATCAATTACTTATTAAAATTATGTTCATTTGTTCACTAAATTGAAAACTTCTTTAAGGGTAGAGATAAGTGTCCTATTTATCCTCATACTATCAGTGCTTAGCACAGAGCCTGGCCCATAGTAGGTGCTCAATACAACTGCTTGGGATGGACTGTAAAGTGTTCATTGTATCTGGCAATTATGAGGTCACATGACTTTCCAGGAGCAGTTTCAATGGAATGGTGGTGACAGAGCCAAATTGCAGTGGCTTCTTAAACAAGAGTGAATGGACAGATTTGACAACATAAATATCAAAATCTTCTTATGACAAAAGGCACTATGAGTATTGTTTGAAGTTGTGCCTCGTGGGTCTCCTCGATGAGTTGGGATCCTGAGAGAGGAAAAGGGGTCTTTGGGGAAGATGACATGGGATCTCACGGGACGAGGTTAGGGGTGACGGTCTGCAGAGTCACTCCACCCAGACTCCGGGGGTAGGTAAGACTGCTCTGCCACAGCGAGACTCAGAACCCATTTAATCCGGGAAGTACAGAGGCTTATATAGGGTCCTTGGACCAATCACGGCCCGAGGTTACAACCAATGAGGCACGCTCTGCTGGGCATGCCTTTCATCACCATAGAATGGGAAAAGAGGGAAGGGAGGGGTTGAAGGTATGGGGAGTGCTCCTACACATGAGCAAAATTAAAATATGATTAAAAGTACCCATACATATGAAACACTAAAAGTTAGGAGCTTTAATATAAAAGGAATCATATCTAAACATCAGAAAAGGATGAAAACAACCCAGTCCAAAAATATGCAAAGACTATGAACAATTCAAAATTATGTTGTGTGTGTGTGTGTATAATTCAACCCCTTTAGTAGTTATGGAGATACTTATTAAAACAACAGTGTGACAATATTCAATGACTCTCAGACTAACAAAAATTTAACATTAATGCTTTACTTATGGTAAGGGTGTGGGAAATAAGCATTCTACAACACAGGTTAGAGTGTGAACTGCAGTAATTTTAGAGGTAATCTGGCATGTCACCTTTGGTCGCAAGTAATGGAAGTGTCAAACAAACAGAGCTCATTATTAAATCACTTAACCGAAAGTCTAGACATAACCGAATGAAGTCTACTTAAATGCTATCATTAGTATCTGGTCTCTTTTCATGTCCTAGTTCTGCCTTCCTCTGAGTGGAAGTCATTCTCAGTAAGGTTCTTTCTTCATGAAAAGCACTTACATACTTAAAGGAACAAGTCCAGCAGAGAACAAAAGTCCTTGATCTAATTATGAATGGTTTGAATTGAGTTATGTGCTCATCCCTGAACTACTGAACATTATAATTAGTGGGGCACCATATTCTTATTAGCCAGTCTTGAGTTCAAGTATAACGCAGAAGACAGTGGAGTACCCACTACCATTTGTAACTCACAGAATAAGAGGAAGAAGACTAGTTCGTCTAAAGAAAACTGAGGTGCTATTACCAGAAAGAGGAGAAAGGGATGGTGAGTGCATACATACGTAAACTTTATAGGCAATATCTATTAAAACAAAAAATGCACATATCTTTTATCTCAACAATGTCACTTCCAACAATCAATTCTATAGTAAAGTATTGTACAATTAAAAAAATACAAGTATATGGAGTTCATTCCAGAATTGTTTATAAATAGTACAAAATTGGGACAAACGCCCATCATCTGACAATATAGAAACATTCTCAAAATTATTACATTAATACTATATAATATCATGCAGATAGTTGAATAAACTTACTTAGTACATTTCAGTAAATCATTAAGAAATAGAAAATTGCAAGAAAACATGGTGTCATTATTTGCAAAAACAAACCCCCAAAGCTCTATGTGTATATTTTTAAAAATGCTGGAAGGGTCTGGGGGCATAGCTCAGTAGTAGAGCACTTGCCTAGCAAGTAAGAGGCCTTGGTTTGAAAGCACTATGAAACACACACACACACACACACACACACAATTTAAAAGGAACATCAATCTTTTAACATTAGTTTTATCTAGGACTGGGATAGGAAAAGTATCTGTTTCTTTATATACTTATGAGTATCTTATATATCTCCATTTGAATTGCTAAAATTAATGCTTGTTACCATTAAAAAAGAGTGAATTGAAACCAAAATGAAGAAGTAATCTTAGAATTTAAACTATTTTTAGATCTGGAGTGAAGAGAGGTAAATTAGTCTCCAGTAAAGGAGTCATTGAAAATACATGAAGACAGACTTACTCATGGAGCAGGGCCATAAAGGAATAGAGGGGATTTGTTCCAGAGCAGAGCCCCAAATGTGTGAGGGCTGTGATGACTTCACTGTTTCACAGAGAAATGCAAATTAATAGAGTAGTTTTTAAAATTCAATTTGTACATTGGAAATGCATTCCTTTTAGGAAATTATGCTAGCAAGAGATGAGAGGACTAGACAAATTTATACTGTTATTTTGTCAAGATTAAAAAGGTAGCAACCCTATATCAACTCCCAAATTGTTAAGAATGCTAATGGTCTATAAATTCCAAAGTCTGGTAAAAACCAAATCTATAGCACAAGCAGAAAGCTAAGCCTTAAACAAGGCTTCTCTGTGCTTGATGAAAACAAGTGTGCACGGATATAGATAGTTACAGACAGATTTGTAGATGTAGGGGAAAAAGTTGGGGAGATTATCTCCTATCAAGACTCTGGTAACATCTTTTGCTGGATTCAGGCTGAGGGGCTCAGTAGGAGTGATACTGAAAGTTGAGGGAAGGGGTAAAAACGTAGACAAGGTGCTGTGGGGAATAGGAGACAAACTGAGAGCATACTGAAGTTTTCAAATTTAGAACAGTACTTGTCTATATTTTGCTCAAATTACCAGCTCTTATATGAAACTCTACTTGGTTCCCTTTATATTTTCTCCCTCTTTTAATATCATCTGCCTCCTCAGACTTTGTTTTTATTCCTTTTATGGATTCTTCCTCTGTTTGCTTTTATGTTTATCTGAATCCACTAAACTATTTCTGAGACACTGTTCATGTATATATACACCTCAATGCAGCTCCCAGACAGTAGATATCTGATTGGTTGTGGCTGAAATAAATTTAATTCCATGTAGAAAACAATTAGATAGTATTATCCTGATTAAAATGCTTCAAAGTGGGCTGGGGTTGTGGCGCAGTGGTAGCGTGCTCGCCTAGCATGTGTGAGGCACTGGGTTCGATCCTCAGCACCACATAAAAATAAAATAAAGATATTCTGTCTGCCTACAACTAAAAAATAAAAAATATTAAAAAAATAAAAATAAAAAAATAAAATGCTTCAAAGTTGTGAGGACAGAAATAAATTACTGACTTAAAAATTTCCTGTAAAATAACTTTTCCTCATAGCATTTATTTTTCATTTCTCACATGAATATTGTACATGTGGCTACCTTTTGCTTGTGAGAAACTGTATACCTTTTGAATTCATAACTCTTAATGCTATAAAAAAAATACCACAGAGATCATTAAAATAAAAACTTCCTCTGTTATATGAAAACTAAGGAACAAAACATTAGGTGATTTGTTTAAAATTGCAAAGGTCTTCAGTGACATTCAGTATTAGAAGCATGCTTTTCCTTTAACCCAGGGTCTTTTTACCATGATTTCCTCCCTTAATTTTGAATTTTCTTTTGTTTCTATTCAAAATAATGAAATTAATCATAGCAATTATTCAAAAAATTGTCAAGATCCATACATTGATTATCCTTCACTTTTAAAGAAGTCACTATAAGTTTCTGCTGCCATGTGACAGGACTGTTATTTTATGTAGCTGGTAGAAGTGCAACACACCAATTGTGCATTCAATTGAAGTCTGTTTTATGGTGCATATCATTTGTGTTTTTTGTGGTCATAATGAAATCTAAAATGTTGACAATGATGGTTGCTATATTAACTTCACTCTCTCATCTTACAGTTCATCTCTTATTTATGTAAAACTCTGTACTTTATTATATTGTGAATTTTAAAACAACAAAACAATGAAGAGAATAATAAATCTTCATTATGCAAACATAATAAGGAGGATGCTGTAATACAGAAATATACATGATATTTTCCCTGGGGAGGCAAGAGATGGCTTATTATAAATCACTACCCTCTTTTATTTGCACATGAAAATAGAAACCACTAGCATTAAGAGCATTTGTGGGTAGGAGGATGGGTGGGAAAGGAAATTTGGTGGTCAAAAGGTACAAAGTTTCAGTTAGATATGAGGAATAGATTCTGGTGGCCTATTATAGAGCATGGTGACTATAGTTAATAACAATGTATATTTCAAAATGGTTAAAAGAGGATTTTATTTTTACTTTTTTGTTCATTTTAGATATACATGACTATAGAATGTATTTTGACATACACATACATGGAGTATGACATTCTAATTAGGATCCCATTCTTGTGGTTGAACATATGGAGTTACAGTGGTTGTGTTCATATATAAACATAGGAAATTTATATCTGATTCATTCTACTGTCTTTCCTATTTCCATCCCTGTTCCCTTCCCTTCATTCCCATTTGTACAGTCCAATGAATGTCTATTCTTCCTTCTCTTCTCTCCCTTATTGTATGTTAGCATTCCCCTATCAGAAAGAATATTTAACCTTTGGTTTTGGGGGATTGGCTCATTTCACTGAGCATGATAGTCACCAGTTCCATCCATTTGCCACCAAATGCCATAATTTCATTCTTTTTGGGGGGTGGGGTAGGTGGGTACCAGGGATTGAACCCAGGGGCACTTAATCACTGAGCCACATCCCCAGCCCTGTTTTGTATTTTATTTTATTTAGAGACAGGGTCTCTGAGTTGCATAGCACTTCCAACTTGCTGAGGCTGGCTTTGAACTTGCAATCCTCCTGCCTTAGCCTCCTGAGGTGCTGGGATCATAAAGGGGTGTGACTTCGTACCTGGCTCATTCTTCTTTTTTGGTGCCAGGGATTAAACTCAGGGGTACTCGACCACATCTCCAGTCCTATTTTGTGTTTTATGTAGAGACAGGGTCCCATGAGTTGCTTAGCACCTTGCCTTTGTTGAGGCTGGCTTTGAACTCACGATTCTCCTCTCAGCCTCCCAAAGTGCTAGGATAACAGGAGTGCGCAACAGCACCTGGTTTGGCTCATTCTTCTTTATGACTGAGTGATATTCCACTGTGTATATACACCACATTTTAAAAATCCATTTATCTGTTGAAGGGCATCTAGGTTAGCTCTGTAGTTTAGCTCTTATGGATTGAACTGCTATAAACATTGATGTGGCTGCAACACTATAGTATGCTGATTTTAAGTCCTTTGGGTATATACCAAGGAGTGGGATAACTGAGTCAAATGGTGGTTCCATTCCAAGTTTTCTGAGGAATCTCCATACTGCTTTCTGGAGTGGTTGCACCAATTTTCAGTCCCACCAGCAATGTATGACTGTGTCTTTTTCTCCACATTCTCACCAACTTTTATTGTTACTTGTATTCTTGATTATTGCCATTCTGACTAGAGCAAGATGGAATCTCCATGTGGTTTTAATTTGCATTTCTATAAGAGGCTTTTAAATGTGCTCATCATAAAACAGAAAATTATGAGTATTTGAGGTGCTGGTATGTTAATTAGCCTGATTTGACAATTCTACAATGTACAGTGTGTTGAGACATTTCCTTATACCCCATAAGTATGTTTATTGTCAACTGAAGTGCAACATTAATTATCAGCCAATGAATAAATACATGAAATGATTTGGTATTTTGTTGAAACTATACTATTATTATCAACGTAAAAATCAGAGTTTTCTATTTGGCAAAGCTTATTTGGGCTTTAAACTTTGATAAAGAACATTTTCAAAAAGAAAAGATCTTTTATACAAAATACAGCCTGAAGAAAGTTGCACTAGACATTTTTAGCAGTAGCTACTCTTAGAGGTAGGATTCTCTAGGGTGAATCCTAGAAATTGTGCACATGAAAGTTACACCCTTATTCTGTGGGATGACTCATTAATCAGGGCTTGTTGACCTGGTTACATCATACAATGCATTCAATACTTTATTCAGTGATCTTCTAAGCAGTCCTCCTTTTATCATGTTTTCTCTTTTTTGGTACTGGGGATTTAACCTAGGGAGCTTAAGCACTGAGCCACATCTCCAGTTCCTTTTTATTTCTGAGACAGGGTCTCACTAAGCTGCTTAGGGCCTCGCTAAATTAAGACTGGCCTCAAACTTGCGATCCTACTGAGGCCTCCCCAGTGTCTGGGATTATAGACCTGCACCACCACACTGGGCTTATCATGTTCTTTATAATGTACTATTCAGGTGGCGACAAGGAATTTTGTTCTTCCCTCAGAAGAAAATATTTGACCTCTGCTAGATCACTGCTTCCTCAAGTATTACAAATAAAGCAACGCCATCTAAATTTCCAAACTTCTTATCAAGAACAATACATTGTAAACTTCAAAGATTTGAAGGAGTCAAGTCTGTCAAGCATGTATTCCTTCAGCAGTTATTAACCAAGTTCTTAAGTACCTGGTCCTATTAGGAAAGTGAAAAGACATTGTCCCACTCCTCACAGTGAGAACGGCACCATAGTGCAGAGATGAAGGTGCTAGAGAAGCTGCATAGTCAGTGTGGGGAGTAGGACACACAGCAACACAAGTCTCTCTGGAAGAATGCTGGAAGACAAGGCAAGTGGTGAGTAGTAGGCAGGGTCTCAGGAAAGTGGGGAGTTAACGCGCCAGCCAGGGGTCAGCGCGGCTGGGTAAGCAGCGCGCACGCAGACGGGAACGGGACCAACGGGGAAAGGCAAGAGCTGCGAGGCTCGGTGCGTCGCCGACCTGGGTGACCCAAGTTCGCAGCGCCGCCAGCAGCGAAGCCTCTCGCCGCCCCCCTCCCCCAGCTGTGAGCGTGTCGAGCGCGACGTTGGCGCGGGGACTGGAAGGACCACCTCAAGAAGGGTGGTCGCTGAGGGCAGGGAGAAAGTCAGGAACTAGCTGCATCTCCAGAAGAGAAACGAAGGGGTTAAGGGACCGAGGACTTGGGGGTGGGGTAGGGAGACTGTTAAGACTTTTCTGAGATAAAATAAAAAAAGACGACCCTCCGGTAAAAGTCGCAACGTGTCTTAACGTTCCGTATCGCACTCTGGCCAAATTACCGAAAAAAATCACGTCACTATGTGGAGGCCTTTAAAGTTAACTACGATCACGTTGAATTTTGGGGACATGAGATTAGGACATGGGTACACTCCTAGGCTCCGCGAGCCGGGCCGACAACCTCGCCTCCTGGGTTTTTGGCAGTGTCCACCAGGAGCGGAACTGTGGGCTTACAAGTTGCTGACACTTCACCTCCCCAACGGCTGTATTTCAGAGTAACCGAGCCGGGTGAAAACTCAGTCCGCCGCTAGACAATCGACCAACACTTTTCAATATCAGGTTACGGTAGGTGTGCACTTGTCGCGCGAACCCCCTCACGTCCAGTCAGTCCTTCAAGAACTTTTATTGTCCTCCAAAACGTAGCCTACAAAGCGGTCAAAGCAGGGACAAGGTCCACGCGCGGCGCATGCGCACAGCTCGCGACGTGGGAGGAGCGCGGAACGGAGGATGTTTCCCAGAAGCCTCCACCACCCCCCGCGCTGCTCTTCCTCACGCTCACAGGCTGCCAACGTGACTCCGCCCACCACGTTCCTCCGTCGCAGACGGTGGTTTGTCAGCGCCCCCCTGCGATCCCTTTGAGCACTGCGGACGTGTCCGCAGGGTCCAGGCGAGCGTGTGTGCGCCAGGTCCAGCCGCTGGCGTCGTCACCGTAGCGCGCCGACTTGTGGCCGCGCGGCCCAGCAGAGTAGTGAGAAGGAGAAGGAGGGGGAGGCGCGTGAGGAGGGGAGGGAAGGGAGGCCAGACTAGGCTGGGGGAAGGGGAGCAGCAGTGGCGCAAGCCGCGCGGAGCAGCGCACTTCGGGTCTGCTCCCTGCTTGGCCGCGGGCTCCCCACCGGACTAGCCCAGTAGGCGCCCCAACACTCCCGGAACACCTCAGAACGGACGGAAGGGAACTTAGCGGCGGAGTGACGGAAATCTAGCTTCCTGCGGTGGGGTCGCCGCCACTGCCGCCGCTGCTTGGAACAAGAGCTTCGACCTCGGCTTGAGGTAAAGGGCCGGCCCCGGGGGATGGATGGGCTTGGGCAGTTTCTGGGCTAGGCGGGAACCAGAGGCCGGCGCCAAGAGGAGAAGCGGGCCCAGGAGACGGGAGGGCGGACAAAGTTTCGGAATCTTGCCCGGCCCAGGCGGCGTCCTGCGCTTGGAGGAAAGTTAGAGCTGTCCCTCCAGGCAGGGGAGGCTGCTTCGGGTAGGGCCCTCTTTTCTTTTCACTCTCCCGCGAGGGAGGCCCTGCTCCGGCCGCCGCAGCCTCACTGTCTGCACCCCGTCCCATTTCCTCCTTGTGGCCTACGCGCTTCTGCTGCCTGAGCTGGCAAAGCCTGTCGCCGCCCGCGTGCGGGGCCTTAAGGGGGGGCGGGAAGGGGCTCTACGCTAGAACCGCCACAGACACCCCCTCCCTGCGATGGCAACGTGTCCTGCTGGGCTTCCGGGAGCTCCCGATCCCCAAGTCTGTTTTACTAGGGAGATTTCGCTTTTGTCGCCAGCGTCCAAGCCAGCTTGTGAAACCGAACTTTACTACGCTGTGACCTCTCGAGTGCGCGAATAAGGAAGAGCTGGAGCTTCTAAACACCATCAGCCTTTACCCCTTGCCCTGAACTTAAAACTGTTTAACCTGTCCGCCCTCCCCCACCGGCCTCATTTTTTAAACCTGCTGTCTGGCTGACAACTAACTGAAGGGAGAGAAAATCTAAACTAAGCTTAATGAGTCGCTTATGCTTAGACCTAGGAATTTTGAGCCGTTTAAGAGATTTCTTAAAGATGTCTGGCGGTCTTGCCACCTACACGTATTTTGAAAAATTGTTTTAAAGACATGTGATTTGGAGTACTTAATTACAAGTACTCTTGATTCACAGATTAAAATGTTGAATTTTAAAATAACTCCCAATATAATTTTGTACTAATAATAGTGTCTACGAGCTGTGTTTTCGTTCACTTTGGATACATTTTGACTAACATCTTTGTCCTTACTCCCAGTGAACTAAGATATTTAAGTAAAGCTGATGAACAAATTTTTAATATGAGACTTTGACTTGTAGATATTGATCTTAAATTTCCCTCATTTGAGGAATTTCCTCTGAATTTTGGGAAAAGCATATTAATAAATGCATTCTCTTGTTTTAAAAATTACCTCATGAGTATGACTGCTTCACCAACAGAATATTGAAGATAGTATATTCTTAAGTATCTTCGGTTTTGTATTTTATTCGTAGTTGTATTAAAATTTTAATGTGTAATCAAGTCTTTTTCCAGACCACCCCCTTCTTCTTCCTGTTTCTTTGGCATTTGATTTAATCATTTTTACTATTTCGTTATTGGTCAAAGCTGGTAGGGAAAAGTTTGTAGGCCTTTTGTTTATGTGATTGTGATTTTAACTGATTGGATAGGAGAAATGAAATTTTGAAACTATCTGGATTTCTTTGTTTATATCATTCTATTAAAGATAATTCAAGTTTATTTATATGGTTACTTAGAGTAAACAGATGCTGTCAAGATGTCTTTTATTATGTCAGAGGGGAAGAACACTATAGAAGATAATGTAAAATTGTTCTTAAAATAGTCTGCTTACAAACGTGTCATGCAGAAAATTTTAAGGAGAATTTTCCCTCTGTAATATCTTCATGTGGTAATATGGAATTCACAGATTAAGATTGAGACTTCAGGGGTTGCTCAGCTTCCCCATCTTCTTTTGAGCATTGACTAGTGCATAGGCAATTTTCTTGAAAACCTGTGTTAATCAGCAAAGATAGGATGAATCGAGTGCAGTTACATGGTGCTGTTGATTCATCAATAGCAAATTTAGTAGTAAGAATGTGCAGTGTTATGCTGTCCACCAACTTAATACTGAACTTTTTAGATCTATCAGTGAGAGGTAGTTGTAAAATCTTAATTCAAGAGGGTGCCAGGCATAAAAGTAATAGTCATACAATAATTCTTATTGTAACTTCCCTTTAGCATCTGCTCCTTTCTTCAGTGATGTAAATTGGATCTTTACTTACTTTGCCCAGTGAAATAAAGAAACTTAAAATCCAAATTCTTATTATTCCTCGTTCCACAATAATAGCCTTGCAGCTTATCTTGCATCTGAAAAATAACTGTTAGTACTGAGTAGAGCACAGAGTTAAAATGTTTGGTATCATTCTATAGCTGTTCCCAAGACTTACCTTTGCATTTTATTTTTTTTATGGCACATAAAAATTTAATATAAAATGTAAAAATGCCACCACCACCACCATTTCTTATTTGCAAAATAAGCTCTTAAAAAATAACTGACCTAATCTCTATAACACTGTTGAGTGATCCTGATAAAATATATAGAGATCATGTCTTTTCTCAAATAGCTTTCCTTCTCAGTCATACTAAAATCCATAGTTCTTACTGTGGTCACAAAAGTTCTGAATTATTTGAGTTTTTTCTTCTCTGGCTTCATCACCTCTTTCTTCTGCCACATTTCTACTATGCTACCAAGGTCTTCTCTGACTACTGTGTATGAAATGACAACCCTTTCTCCTCACATTTCCTATCCCTCACTGTTTTTTGTAGTACTGGTGATTAAAGCCAGGGTTGTTCTACTACTGATCCACATCCCTGGCCCTTTTTACTTATTTTTATTTTGAGACAGGGTCTAAGTTTCCCAAGCTGGCCTCAACTTGTGATACCCCTACCTCAGCCTCCCAAGTTGCTGGAGCTACAAGTGTGCACCACTGCACCTAGCTTCCTCTCTCTCTATGGAATTTTATCATTTTCCAACATGCTACTGTTAATTTACTGCCTTGTTTATTTTCTTCACTCTAATGCAGCTTCTAGGGTTTGTCTGTCACTGTTTTATCCCTGAACATTTGAACAATGCATGATATGTAGGTATTTATTAATAAATATTTAACAGATTAATAAGCTTTCAGCTATAAACATTTAAATTAGTAATTGTGATTTGAAAACTTACATATGTAGGTCTCAGTCTTGCATAAACTGCCAGTTTACTGATATCCATACATGTGGACATGTTTAAGAAAAGGATCCGTATTTTTAAATCAGAGCATGGCAGTTTGTGACCTTGAAACTTTTATTTGTCAAAATATAGAAAGAACTAAACATGCTTAGAGAATAGTGGTATAACTACATCTTGTTAAAATGTGGTCATTTAGAATCCATATTAGACTTATTTTTTGTAGTTCTTGTAGGTAGGACTAGGATACTCTTGGTATGTATTGAAAAGGAGAATCAGCAAGAGTAGATTAATTGCTGGAAAGATTAGTTAGGAGGCTTTTGAAAATAGTCTGGGAGAGATGAAGGTACTTGAATTAGGATGAGAATTGTGGGTGGGATTCAAGATTATTAGGCCTTAGTTGAAAGACTGAGGGTGCTGGAAGAAAAATTTCAGATTACTCCTGGATTATATAGTGGTACCAAATAAGGATGAAAGTTCTTTTGTTTTTGACTGGGTTTGACAAAGTGCCTTTGGAACTTTCAAATCGAAATTCTGCACTTTTTTTTTTTTTTGCAGTGCTGGGGATAGAACCCAGGTCCTCACATATGCTAAGCAAGCACTCTACCACTGAGCTACATCCCAAGCCCTATAAATGGATATTGTAGGCAGTTAGGTATATGGTTATACAACTAAGAAGAGGGACATGGGCTGGAAACAGACAATTGGAATTACCTGTGTAGGTACTTGAAATTATGCGTGAAATTACCTAAGGGAGGAAATATAACTTGGGGGATAAATGAGAGAAAGGGAGAGATATCCTAGAATGGAACCACAGTGGTCGCAAATTTAAAAAGTTCATTGGAAGAATGTGAGTTCTCAAAGAATAATGTGAAGGTCAGAGAAGTAGGAAGTGAGTTGTTATAGAAACCAAAGGAAGAGAATATTTCAAGGAGAATGTGGTCAGTAGTGTCACCGTGTTATTGAGAGTTGAATAGGTAAGGGCTGAACATTTTTCCTTGGATTTAACAACATGGAACTCATTGGCTTTTGAGCAGTCAGTATAGTAAGCTGCTTATTTTCAAAGTGATGCTCCTGTAATTTTAAAAGTACTGAGATAAAAGTTTAAGAAATTATCTGCTCATACAACAGAAAAGAGGGCTAATGTTTACAAATATATACTATGTATCAGCCACTCTGTTGTAGACATTTTACATAAATTTTATTTGATCTTTTTATTATCCTTGTGTTATTAGATGTGTTAGTCTCTTTTGCAGAAATGCATCTGAAACTCAAGAGAGGTTAAATGCTTTAAGTGTTACTGTACTTGCTAAGTCTCTATACCTACGTCCATCTAACTGGCCTTTAGTTGGTCTCCCAGCCTCTAGATCATTGCTGTCCAGTAGACATTTCTGTGATAATACAAATGCTCTGTATCTGTAGTGACCAGTACAGTAGCTTATGGCAGTGTGTCTAGGAGCACTTGAAATGTGACCATTGTAACTGCGGAACTGCATAATGGTTACCTTTTTGGAAGGTGCAGTCATAGATCAAAGGTCACTGAGAATCTCATGAATAATAAAGCAGAGTCTTGTTTAAACAAAAAGTGAAAAGACATGTTCTTCCTTTGAAAAGAGTACTACTTTGGTTACATGCTAGTTTTAGGCACTGTACCTGAATTTTGTAGGTAACTTTTCAAAAACAATATCAAACTTTAGTACCATTGATGTGACTTTTTTTCTACAAACCATTGGAGATTAAGTTACAGATGCAGTTTTATCACCCCAAACAAATACAAGGATAAGGACTTTGTTATATAACAGTAATATAACCATCAAAACCAGGAAATTAATCTTGTTGTACATTACCATCTAACCTTAGATCTCATTTAACTTTTGCCAGTTTCCACAGTAATTTCTTTTGTAACAAAAGAATTCAGTTCAGAATTCTGTTTTGCATTTAATTGTTAGAACTTTTTAAATTTTTATTGTTTTGGTACCTGGGATTGAGCCCAGGGGTAACTTTATCAGGGAGTTACATCTCCAGTACTTTTTTAAAAGTTTTGTATTTTGAGATAGGGTCTTGCTAAGTTCCTGAGACTGGCCTGGAATTTATGATCCCCCTGCCTCAGCCTCTCAGGTTGCTGGGATTATAGGTGTATGCCACTGTACCTGGTTCTAATTGTAACCATTTTTTAGACTCCTTTAATGACCCTTTAGTTTTACCTTGACTTTCATGATCTTGGTAGTTTTTTTTAAGGATTACAAGTCAGTTTTGTTGTAAAATGTCTCTTAATTTGGGTTTGCTTGATATTTCCTATGGTTAGATTCAGATTGTGTTCTAGTGATGGTAGTGATTTATTGTTCTCATTTTATCCTGTCAACATACAATTTATTTGTCCTATTACGGATGATGTGCAGTTTGATGCTGGGATTAAAATGAGGTCTCAAGCTTCCTCACTGTAAAGGGATGATTTTTCCCTTAGTAATTAGTATATATTTTGAGGGAAAGTATTTTGAGTTTGTTAAAGTAGCTCATTCCTATCAAACTTGCTATTTATATATTCTCAAATTGTCCCAGCGTTGGCCAGTGAAAGCCCTTCAAGATAGTTTCTACTTTTCATTTGTTTTGAGTACTTCCTTACTTTTTGACAAAAGAAAATGTTCCAGGCTATACCTTCTACTTTTCCTGCCACAGTCCTGGAATCATCCATTCCTCCAAGAAGTGGTTTCTTTTAGTGTAGAAAGACATTTAGGAACCAAGATTTGGATACTGTATTTATTTTTAATACTTATGTATAGAAAACTATGAGTTTCTATCAGTGTTAGTCCACAGGTTTGTACTAGTTTTATTCCTTTACAAATTTATAACTTCCTTCTCTTACATGGAGAAACCTGGCTCTCATCATCCTTACTGTATTAATCTCTTCCCATGTGTATTTAGTCAGTTTCCCATTGCCATTGCTGCTCTCCAAACTCTATTATATAACTTTTAGACTCTACTTAGACTCTAACCACCCCTATCCCCCAATGCATTCCTAACTCTACAGTTCTCAGATACGTCATTCTGAGGATCTTACTATCTGATTAAGCTCCAGTACTTCACTCTGGGCTCTGTCACTATCCCGAATATGGACATCTTGCTCACTAGTTTGGGCAGTACCCCCAGCCAGAGTAGAAGTATACAGACATGTTCTTTTAAAGATTATACTTACTCTTTTTTGTAAAAGATTATTATACCATAGATTTTTGTGTTCAGATATGTTCTCCACTGTTTAATTTAAACCCTCTTAAGACTTATATCTGTGTTTGGGATAAGACAAAATTAATTTGTGTGTGTGTGTGTTTTTTAATGAAAGGTCCAAATGTTACATTTTTTTTTTTGGTACCAAGGGTTGAACTCAGGGGTACTCGATCACTGAGCCACATGTCCCCATCCCTATTTTGTATTATGTAGAGACAGGGTCTCACTGAGTTGCTTAGCGCCTCGCCCTTGCTGAGGCTGGCTTTGAACTCACAATTCTCCTGTCAGCCTCCCAAAGTGCTGGGATTACAGGCGTGTGCTGCTGCGCCTGGTTCTATTACATGGTTTTGTGCATCTTGCTTTTGGCACTCAATGCATGCAGCATTTGAAAGTTCTTCAAGTCATCTAGTAGAACTCCAATTACAATCTTTAATGACTGGTACTTTTAAAAGCTATTTTCTTATTGATGGGCTTTTTTGGGGGGGGGAAGAAAGGATTTCTTCACAGACCTTTTACATCACATAGTGAATACTGTATACACAGAGGACATGACTAAGTGGCATCTGATAGATGAACAAAAGTTAAGTGAGTGAAACAAAACACAAAATACAATTTCATGGGACACTGGGGCTGTAGCTCAGTGGTAGAGCGCTTGCCTAGCATGTCTGAGGCACTGTGTTCAATTCTCAGCACCACATATAAATAATAAATGAATAAAATAAAGATCCATCAACAACTAAAAAAAATTTAAAAAACACAATTTCATGCCATTCTGACTGTTCACATGTTTATGACCTTATTATCCTGAACAACAAGATACAATTTCTTAAATGAGAACATCAACATCTAATTTTTTTTATTTGTTGTTTTTAGATATATATGACAGTAGAGTGTTTATTGACATGTTATACATACATGAGGCGCAACCCATTATAGTTTTGATCCCATTCTTGTAGTTGAGCATGATGTGGAGTTAACAGTGGTCATGTATTCATATATGCACATAGGAAAGTTATGTCTAGTTTATTCTCCTCTTTCCTATTCCTATCCTCCTCCCTTCCCTTCATTTCCCTTACAAAATTAATTTCTTCTTTTCTCTTTTACCCTAATGTTCTCAAGTTCTCAGCCATTTATGTTATACACACACACACACACACACACACACATACACATTTTTTGGTGCCAGGGATTGAACTCAGGAGCACTTAACCACTGAACCACATCCCCAGCCCCTTTTTTATTTTTTATTTTGAGACAGGGTCTTGGTAAGTTGCTGAGGCTGGCTTTGAACTGGCGATCCTCTTACCTCAGCCTCCCTAGTTGCTGGGATTACAGGTGTTCACCTCTGGGCCCTGGTCTCAGCTGTATTTTTAGAGGTATTTTTTTATCCTAATTTTGATGGCATGGTAAAAATTAGTTTTTTTAAAAAAATATTTTTTTAGTTGATGGATTTCTATTTTATTCATTTATTATTTATATGTGGTGCTGAGGCTGGAACCCAGTGCCTCAGGCATGCTAGGCAAGCACTCTATCACAGTCCCCGATCCCCTAGTTTGGTTTTTTAATATGAAGGTTTAGGAGTCAAGCTGACCTGGTCTGGTGACAGTATTGATTGTTACCTTTTATAGGTGACTTAACTAGTATCTCAGTTTCCTCACCTGTTCTAATTATTTTGCTTATGGGAGATGGAACCCAGGGGTGCTCTACCACTGAGATGCATCCGCAGCCATTTTACTGCTTCCAGTCCTTTTTATTTAATTTTTTTCATTATGAGACAGGATCTCACTAACTTGCTTAAGTGCTCACTTAAGTTGCTGAGGCTAGTCTTTTTTTTTTTTTTTTTTTTTTGGTGGTACTGGGCATTGAACCCAAGGGAGCTTAACCACTGAGACAGATCTCTAGCCCTTTTTTAATATTTAATTTAGAGATAGAACCTTGCAGATTTGCTGAGGCTGACCTTGAACTCACCATCCTCCTGAGCCACTGGGATTACAGGTGCGCACCACGGGCTGGGCTGCTGAGGCTAGTCTTGAACTTAATTTCCTCCTGCCTCAGCCACCCGAGTTACTTGGATTGCCCCAGCTTTTATCTGTTTCAATTTTTAAGTAAAACTTAACCTAAGTCCAGTACTAACAGCAGCTAATTTTCTCTCTTTTCCGTATCCTTAAGTTAGTTAATTTAATGTTTGAAGTCTTTTTAATGCAGTGTTCTGATGTTCAGTGTCTATGTTACTCTAATATTTTTAAAAAGTACCTCCTTAATATAAAGAGGATGACATGTGGCAAGACATACTGAAGTATTTAATTTATTACCTAGCATTACCTGGTATAAAGTAGGTAGGTACCTTCCCTACCACAAACCTGTGCTCCAGTTTTGTTGATAACTATGTATCTATTAGGTCTGGGGATGAAACATTTCTTAGTCCTAATCAGGCCACCACTGCCACTGCAGCCTCTTCCTCCTGCGGCCTCCTCCTCCTCCTCCTTTTTAAAACTTTTTTATTTGTTCTTTTTAGTTATACATTACAGTAGAATGTATTTTGACATATACATACATGGAGTATAACTTCCAGTTTTTGTGGTTCTATGTGATGTAGAGTTAGACTGGTCGTGTATTCATATATGAGCATTGGAAAGTTATGTCTGACTCATTCTACTATCTTCCCATTCTCATCCCCCTCCCCCCACTGCCCCCTATCCAATCTAGTAAACCTCCACTCCCCATCCTCCATTGTGAGTCCGCATATCAGAGACAACATTTGGCCTTTGGTTTTTTGGGATTGGCTTATTTCACTTAGCATGATAGTCACCAGTTCCATCCATTTACGCAAATGCTATAATTTCATTCTTTATGGCTGAGTTATATTCCATTGCATATATGTACCATATTTTCTTTATCCATTCATCTTTTGAAGGGCACCTAGGTTGGCTCCATAGCTTAGCTATTGTGAATTGAGCTGCTATAAACATCAATGTAGGCCTTCTTTTTTGACATCCAGTGCCCTTTCCATTTTCTCCTAGTTTTCCATACTTTCTTGCCTTTCTGTTGCTGCATTATCTTTAAAACCACCCATTTAAACATCTCAGAAACCACTTTCAAGTAAATAAAAGAGAGGTGGACTTTCTCTTAGGGATTCTCTGCCTTTTACAAAACACAGGTTCTACCTTGAACTTAAATTTTCTTTAAATTCTGGCCCATAATTATTTCTCTGTCCTTACCTCCTATTCCTTTCTTAAATGAATTCTTTCTGACAAAATTAGGCCTGAAAATTTTCTTAAAGTATTTGTGTATTATTTCTGCATTTTACATTTTTCTCCTTTTATTCTTCATCAGTCAGTATTTGCTTCTCTCAAGGAATTTCTCAGAAACTCCTTGACTGTCACTCACATTTGACATTTACGGAAATGTATGCTATCTTGTATGCTCTTTCTCCAACTTTACTCTTTGTGCTGGGAAGAGGGTACAGTAACATAATCTGTCTTTATATACCAATATCAGGCTCAGTACCTTGATTGCAGTAGTTGTTCAGCAGTTTAAAGTATACAGAAACAGAAATATTAGAGAAGCCAAGGCAGCATTGCTTTGAAAATTCTCTGAACTTAGTGAAATTGCCTACAAATGATATATGGTCTTTTAACATAAATATATATTGTACTATTTTGTATGTAAAAATGTTAAGAAAAATGTTTCTATAGAACTATTCTTTTAATAGGAAATAAATATTAATAACTTAAAAGAATTTATAAGCTACCATTCAGTTGAATATCCTTTCAGATGGGACAACTTTAATGCATTAGACCATATTTCTTTAGGAATAGTTACTTAGACATGAATATAAATAACATGAGGGAGATGCATGAAACAAAATATCTTTATTGTTTCAATACTTCCATAGAATTAAATAAAATTAAAACCAAAGAGAGGGAAAACAAATTCATCTAAACCTTAAAAGAGCTCTAAAATATATTAATATATCCACTCCAACTTTCTTTGGTTATTATTTGTATGATATATCTTCCCATTCTTTTATTTTAACCTATGTCTTTAAAGTGAATTTCTTACAGATAGGTATATAATTCACTCTTTTTTTCCTTAAAAGTTTGATAATCTGTTTTTTCACAAACTGGTGAACTTTAATTAAATACAGAGTTTTATGTCATTGATTTAACTTTAATATTCTTAAGAGAATGTTTAGGGATCTATTCTGAATTCAAATAAGTATCTGGTTCTGTTTTTCAGGGTCATACACATTTGGCATGAAATACAGTAAATTCACAAACTGTGTGTCAAAGTATATTTTTGAAAAATAATCATTCCAGAAAAGGAGCCTTTACAAGGAGTTGTTGGGATGTTTCCAACATGAACTTCTCTGACATATCGTCCCTAGTACATACCCATTGGTTGAAGGCGATAACCTTTTAATTGGTGTTAACATTATTTATGTCATTTACATTTAATATAACTATTTAGATTAGTTATTAATATATAGTTAATATACGCTACTCTGTTCCCTATTTTCTGCCTTTTTGGGGTTATATGAATATATTTTATTATTTCACTTTAAATTTATGTATTGGTGTTTTCATTCTTATTTCTTTGCAGTATTTTTTTTTTAGTGGTTGCTTGGGGGTTTTACATTCCAGTAAAGTGGTCAGTAGCTACATACATGACTGTTGAGCACTTACAATGTTGTTGGTTCAAATTGAGGTGTGGTATAAGCATAAAATAGACACCAGATTTCCCAAAAAGAATGTAAAATATTTCACAAGTATTTTATTGATTATATGTTGAAATGATAATGTTTTGGACATATTGGATTAATAGTGTATATTAAATTGTTTCTTTTAACACTTTTAATGTGGTATTAGAAAATTTAAACTTACATATGTGGCTCAAATATTTCTATCGACGATGGGAATTATAATTATATTCAAAAATATTCACACTTAGAGTTATATTTTACCACTTGAAATAAATGTAGAAGCTGCAACTCTGCAGTGATCTTTATGGAATAGTTGTCAGAGGATTACATATACTTGCAATGACAACCCCACTAATTATGTCATTTTGCTTTCAGAAGTCATACATATTTAGAAGATCTTAAGAGGAGAAAAAGCTATTTGCTGTTTATATTGTGCCTTAATGAAATTCCGAATTTATCTTTTATTTCTCTTCAACCTGAAGAACATCCTTTAGTTCATCTTTTAAAGTAGGTCTCTGGTGTTAAATTGTCTTAATTTTTTCTTGACTGAAATATCTTTAGAACACTTTCATTTTTGATGAATTTCTTTACATGTAAAATTCTCAGTTAACAGTTTTTTTTTTTTTTTTTTTTTTAGCATTTTAGACATCAAAAATCCACTCACTATAATTGTGCCAAGAAATTAGCAGTAATTGAATCATTAATTTCTCCTGTACTGTGCTTGCTTTTCTACTTTAAAGATTTTCTCTTTTTCTTTGCTTTTCTGAAGTTGATGGTGACTTGTCTGGGCATGTTTTACCTTTGCGTTTATCCTATTTGGTGTTCTGTAAGATTTGTACATTGGCAATTTTGTGTCTTTCTCCTCGTTTGGGAGGTTTTGGACATTATTTCTCTGAATATTCTTTTCTGTACCAAATTTTTCTCGATATAAAGAGAACTTTTGCTTTTATCTACAGGACCCTGAGACTCTTCTTATTCTTTTTTTTTTTTTCTGAGTTCTAAAGATTAAATTATTTCTATAATTTAGCATCATGTTTGTGGACTAATTCTTTTCTTTGCTTCTCCACCCTCACAAGATCAAACCCAGAGCCTCATGCATGCTAGGCAGATGTTCTACCACTGAGCTACACTCACAGCCCTGTATTTTTATTTTTTGTTTTAGACAATGTATCATTTATAAAAATTTTGTATCTTCTTTTTTTTATATATATTTATTTTTTAGTTGTAGGCGGACAGAATATCTTTATTTTTATGTGGTGCTAAGGATCAAACCCAGTGCCTCACGCTTGCTAGGGGAGCACGCTACCACTGTGCCATCACCCCAGCCCAAATTTTGTATCTTTTATAGTTACTGCCTCTATAATTGGAATTTCAGTCTTTCCATTTTTTTTTTTTTTCCAGAAATGTATGTTTGTTTTCTTCATGGAGTATAGGTGTAATGTAAGTTGAGTATTCCATACCCAAAATGCTTGGGGCCAAAAGTATTTCATATTTTTCTTTTGGGTTTTTGGATATTTGCATATACATGAGATATTTTGAGGATGGAACCTTACTGATCAAGAATCAATAAATAGGATGGATTCAAACCAAAAAGCTTCTTTTCAGCAAAGGAAACAATCAGTGAGGTAAACTGAGAGCCTACATTCTGGGAACACAATTTTGCCACACGCACATCTGACAGAGCACTAATCTCCAGGATTTATAAAGACCTCAAAAAACTTAACACCAAAAAAACAAATAACCCAATCAATAAATGGGCTAAGGAGCTGAACAGACACTTCTCAGAAGAAGATATACAATCAATCAACACATATATGAAAAAATGTTTAACATCTCTAGCCATTAGAGAAATGCAAATCAAAACTAAGATTTCATCTCAAGCCAGTCAGAATGACAATTATCAAGAATACAAATAACAAGTGTTGGCAAGAATGTGGGGGAAAAAGCACACTCACACATTCCTGGTGGGACTGCAAATTGGTACAACCAATCTGGAAAGCAGTATGGAGATTCCTTAGAAAACTTGGAATGGAACCACCATTTGACCCAGCTATTCTCGAAGGACTTAAAAACAGCATACTACAGTGACGCAGTCACTTCAATGTTTATAGCAGCACAATTCACAATAGCTAAACTGTGGAAGCAACCTAGATGCCCTTCAATAGATGAATGGGTAAAGAAACTGGTATATATACACAATGGACTATTACTCAGTAATAAAAGAGAATAAAATTATGGCATTTGCAGGTAATGGATGGAGTTGGAGAATATCATGCTAAGCAAAGTAAGTCAATCCCAAAAAACAAATGCTGAATGTTCTCTCTGATAAGTGGATGCTGATCCATCATGAGGGCGGGGACACGGGAAAAATGGAGGAACTTTGGTCAAAGGAGAGGGAATGGGGAGGGGGCATGGGGGCAATAAAGATGGTGGAATGAGAAAAAAAATTCTGTTACGTTTGAAAAATATCACATTTTCAAAATAGCATTGTATCTAATCTTCTAAAAAGAAAAAAAAAGGGCATGGTATTGGCACCAAAATAGACACATAGACCAATGGTATAGAATAGAAGACACAGAGATAAACCCATATAAATACAGTTACCTCATATTAGACAAAGGTGCCAGAAACACACTGGAGAAAAGATAACCTCTTCAACAAATGGTGCTGGGAAAACTGGAAGTCCACATGCAGCTAAATTAAATTAAACCCCTTTATCTCACCATGCACAAAACTCAGCTCAAAGTGGATCAAGGACCTAGGAATTAGACCAGAGACCTTGCACCTAATAGAGGAAAAAGTAGGCCCAAACCTTCATGTCAGATCAGGCCCCGACTTCTTAAAAAACTCCTAAAGCACAGGAAATAAAATAAATCAATTCAAACTAAAAAGCTTCTTCTGAGCAAAAGAAACAATCTGAGGTGAACACAGAGCCTACATTCCAGGAGCAAATTTTTGCCACACACATCAGGTAGAGCACTAATGTCCAAGATATATAAAGAACTCAAAAAACTTAACACCAAAAAGCAAACAAACAACCCAGTCAATAAATGGGCTAAGGAGCTAAACAGACACTTCTCAGAAGATAAACAATCAGTTAACAAATATATGAAGAAATGTTCAACACATCTAGCAATTAGAGAAATGTAAATCAAAACTAAGATTTCATCTCATTCCAATCAGAATGTTAGTTATCAAGAATACAAGCAACAATAAGTGGTGGTGAAGATGTGGGGAAAAAGGCACACTCAAACATTGCTGGTGGGACTGCAAAGTGGTACAACCAATCTGGAAAGCAGTATGGAGATTCCTTAGAAAACTTGGATTGGAACCACCATTTGACCCAGCTGTCTCACTCCTTGGTCTATACCCTAAAGACTGAAAAACAGCATACTACAGTAACACAGCCACTTCAATATTTATTCACAATTTAATTCCCAATTAATTTACAATTGCTAAACTGCAGAAGCAACCTAGATGCCCTTCAATAGATGAGTGGATAAAGAAACTGTGCTATATATACCCAATGGAATGTTACTCAGCAATAAAAGAGAATAAAATTATGACATTTGGAGGTAAATGGATGGAGTGGAGAATATCATGCTAAGCGAAGTAAGCCAATCCCAGAGAACCAAAGGCCCAATGTTTTCGCTGATTAGCAGATGCTGATACATAATGGAGGTGGGGGTGGGGAGCATGGGAGAAATGGAGGATCTTTGGATAGGGCAAAGGGGAGGTAGAGAAAGGGAGGGGACATGGGAGTAGCAAAGATGGTGGAATGAGATAGACATTACTACCCTAGGTACATGTATGAAGACACAAATGGTGTGACCCTATCTTGTTTATAACCAAAGAAATGCAAAATTATGCTCCATATGTGTACTATGGCTTGAAATGCATTCTTTTCTTTTAAAAAATGAAAATAAAAAAAGTTTGTTTTTTCATGAAGTATAGTTGTAATATAAATTGAATATTCCTCACCCAAAATGCTTGGGACCAAAAATATTTCAGATTTTTCTTTTGGGTTTTAGGATATTTGCATGTATATGAGATATTTTGAGGATGGAACCAACCCGAGTCTAAATAGGAAATTTGTTTTAGATACACCTTGCACACAGGTGTATCTAAAACAAATTTAGGTGGAGGTGATTTTATACATTATTTTTAGTGTGTCTGCATTTTGATTATGACATGTCACATGAAGTGAAATGTGGAATTTTCCAATTATAGCATCATGTTATTGCTCAAAGTTTCAGATTTTGGATTTTCAGATTAAGGATACTCAACTTGTAGCTGTTTTAAAAATCCTTGATTATTCCAATGTGTATGAGTTATCTTGGGTTTGGCAGTTATTTATTGTTGCTTCTCTTGAGAATTGGTCATAGTTCCTAGTGGTTTGTATGTCAGGTAATTTTGGACTGTATCCTGGAAAATATTATGTTGCATAAACTCTAGGTTCTGTGATAATCCTCTGGATAATGTTTTTCAGTAAATTGTCAACCCATTAGGTTCAGAATGCAAATTTTGTTTTTACTTTGGGGTAATATTTTGTTCCAGCCTTAGTACAGCCCTCCACCCCTCATTATTGCATGATAATTCACCAATCGTACAATTCATCCATTTTAAGTGTACAATCCAGTGGTTTGTAGTTGGTTAAAAGCCTTTGCTGTACTGTTTTGGGTCTGTCCAGTGATTGCTGAATGCATGCATAACTCAGCCAGTAATTATATAGGTTCTTACAGAGAATTAAAGAGTCCTGTCTTGCACGTTCCTTTTCCAGGAGTCCTTACCTGTAGGGTTCCCTTTTCCTGGTTCCAAGAAAATGGAGTTTCTCTCAGACTTTTTGTTACCTATGCTACTGCTTCTACTATGTGGCTGCCACTCACGGGACAAAGTCAGTAGAGAAAAGATAAAAAATAAAAAGGAAATCTCAATATAATTCAGTTCTCCAAGTTTTTACTCCCTTTTGTATTCTGTTTGCTTTTATTTATATTTCAGAATACTCTGTTGAGTTTCTTTTAGCAAATTGTTCAGATATTTGAGATAGGTTACGGTAGGTCTACTTCATTTTGGCCAAAACCATATCCTAGAATGTGTCCGAAAATAAATTTGAATTAAATGTGTATAAAATTGCAGACATTTTTTGTGGTGATGCCTGTAATCCCAGCAGTTTGGGAGGCTGAGGCAGGAGGATCATGAGTTCAGAGCCAGCCTCAGCAAAAGCAAGGTGCTAAGCAACTCAGTGAGACCCTGTCTCTAAATAAAATACAAAATAAGATTGGGTATGTGGCTCAGTGGCTAAGTGCCCCTGAGTTCAATCCTCAGTACCAAAAAAAAAAAAAAAAAGCCTATAGAAATTGAAAACCAATGGACTAGGAAAAATATATCCCAAAATTTCAGTCTAAACTGGCCACATGAACAACCCAGAATTAATCTGTAACTGGGGAAAAATGAGATTAAAAATTTGAACACATTCATTCTGTGTGGGTAGATAATATCCTTCAGAAAATGGGATAATGGTGTTTAGTTTTGGGGGCATGAATTTCAGAGTTTTAAGGGGCTGCTTATTTAGGGATTATTTTATATACCTTTAAGGATCTTGGATTAATTGCAGGATTATTTCTTAGGCATAAATTTGTAAGATTATTCTCTGAATAAGCTTGTCATTTAGAATAGCTTGTTTTAGGAATGGATTTATCATTTTTCACTTTCCTCCCATTCCCTTTCTTATTAATAACTTACTAATATACTTTGTAGTGTCAAATAAGTCATTTATTAGTATAGGCTAGGTAGTCACTGTGAACATAACAGAAGAATAATTAGATATTTCACTTGAAAAAGTACTTTACTGCTGGGCATGGTGGCACAATTTGGGAGGGTGAGGCAGGAAGATTTTAAATTTCAGGCCAGTCTCAGCAATTTAGTAATGACCTAAACAACGTAGTGAGACCCTGTCTCAGAGTAGAAATAAAAAGGTTTGGAGATGTAGCTTAGTAGTAAACTCCCCTTGGTTCAATCCCCAGTGTCCCCCTTCCCCCCAAAAAAAGAGAAAAGAAAGAAAACACGGTCACAGTTTGTAGCTTTTGTAGTAAGATACAATTAGGAGAGAATCTTAATATCACTCTATCTCTAAAGATTTTTTATAGTTTGAGTTAGGCACTTTAAAAAATCAATTATTAGGGCCCCAGGGATGTAGTTCAGTGGTAGAGTGCTTGCCTAGCATGCACGAGGCCCTGGGTTTGATTCCCAACACCAAAATAAATAAATAAATAAATAAATAAATAAATAAATAAATAAAATGAACCAATAATATATATTCTTTGACAATATTTTGACAGTATTTCTTGTTCTGATTTATAAATCACCTAGCCAGGCCTGATTGTGTAGCTTAGTGTTAAGAGTACATGCTAGGGCCTGGGGTTGTAGCGTGGTAGTAGAGTGCTTGCCTAGCATGTGTGAGGCGCTGAGTTCTATCCTCAGTACCACATAAAAATAAATAAATAAAAGCATTGTGTCCATCTACAACTTAAAAAAAGTACATGCTAACACACACTAGGCCTGAGCTTAGTTCATAGCACTCCTAAAATAATTAACAAAAAACACCTGGCTGTCTGCTTTGCTTTGTTTTTGGCAGTGCTGGGGATTGAACGCTGGGCCTCAGGCATGGGCCTTAGACAAGTGCTGTACCACTGTACATCTCCAGCCCCACAACTGTTTTCTAATCATGATTTGTTTTTCCTAATACTGTGTTTTAAGAAAGGGGAATACTGGTGATATGTTGGAAAATGATAGAGCTGTGATGAAATTATTCTGTTAGGTGGGTTTTTTGTTTTTTGTACTAAAAGAGCTTGGAAAACAATTTAAAGGAATGGAACAAAGAGATAGTTGCTATTACTACTGGTCTTAGGTAGATGTTACTTTAAAGTTCCTTAAATATCATAAAGAGATGGTGTTCAGGTGAGTTAGATGACTGTATTTGTTCTTTTTCTGTTACTATAATGAAATAATTGAGTCTATGTATTTCATACAAGATTTATTTAGCTCACAATTTAGAGGTTCAATGGCATGGTGTCAGCCTTGACCTGGCTGTAGTAGAGGACTTCATGGTGGATGACATCACAGTGACAGGAGTGCGTATGTGAGGGAGAGATCACAAAATGAAATAGGAAGCCAGATTGCAATACGGGGGTTAGGTTTGCTTTTTCATAACAACCATCTTTCCAGAACTAACTGGGATCCCATGAGAAATATCAATTTCTTTTGAGAGCAGCAACCCCTAGTGACCTCCCACTGGTTTCCATCTTCTAAATGTTCATCATCTCCCAATGTTGCCACATTGAGGACCAAGCCTCCAACATATGACCCCTTGGTGGGACACACTCAGACTGTATCCAAACCATAGTAGTGACTTAGGATCCTTTTAGAAATTTCCATTGTTTCTATTAGAGAGTTAGTATAGTGTCATGATTAAGAGCACAGTGGAGCCAGATTATTTGGATTTCAGTTCCAACTGCACCACATGCTTGGTGTGTTTCCACTATAAATGATGTTAATGACAGTGAAACTAGAGTTTCTTTGCGTCTGCTGGTAGGTGGGGTCTGCATAAGCTGCAGGCCTCTAGCTGTGAAATGTGTTGCAGCTGTTACTGGTGGGCTCTGCCCTCCAGTGTTGAAGCAGACCAGCACCTTACCACCAATTTCTCCTTTCTGGCTTCTTGTCTTCCGAGGAGGATGAGTGAGTATAAGAGTAGCTTTATTTAAGTGTAAATAGAAACAGAACTCCCACAAGGTGAGAGGGGACTTATAAGGGGTTGCAACTTGAGTGTGCTAGTCTAGGGGTTTATATAACACTTGCATCCAAACTGTTGATCCAAATTTATGCTAATTGAGGTCTAGAAAAGTACCTATGGTGTTGGTTAGTCCTGCAGTCCTATTCAGGTTTGCCCCACTTCTATTTTCTCACCTCTGGTGGGGAAGCAGAAAGTTGAAGTTGACAGATCGGGGAGGCTCAGGGATTCAGGCTGGGGCAACCATGCTGAGTGGGAATTCCCACCAGCTTGGGCAGGCCTCCACAGGGTGGCAGGTGAACAGGCCCTGGCTCACCTCGACCTTGGCTTGCAGTGCCTGAGGCCCACACCATGTGGTGGGTTCCCTGCAGCAACAGCTCATGCTCCTTGCCTGCAATCCAGCCCTCTTTGGTCACTGCTCCACTGCTGCTTCATGGGGATTAGTGAGCTTGCTGTGCGGATTTGCAGGCGGAGAGCCATGTCAATAGTAATACTGTAAAATGAAGTTAATAATAGGGATTATAGTGAGATATACACACACAGGGACATATATACACATACACTCATAAATGGAGAGTGAGAGTGCACACACCCTTGGAACTATGCATGACTAATAATATGTGCTGTGGTTGTCAGACATAAATATAAAGAATTCGTTCAAAGCTTTTCATTGGGCACTACTTTGGAGGGTATGCTGCTGGATCTCGTTATATAGTGATGTATGTAAGTTACTAGCTTAACAGTTCTGCAGTTATTTGAATCATGGATAGTGTTACCATTTTTCATTGTCTGAATATTTCTAATTTCTAGTGATTTAGATTGTTATTTGTTTTATTATTTGCCAAAGGGCTAGTGAGTTCCAAACTCCTTAGACAGGTTACTTAATTTTGTGTAAAATGGAATTTCTCCTTGACAAAATACTATAAGAGTTCAATGAGATTATTTTTGACTTGTTAGAAAGTAGTAACTAAAAATGATATGAAAATTTTACTCAGAAGTCCAGATCATAAGCAGTTGTAGCATTTGTAATAAGATTACATTAGAAAATTTCAATGTTTGCATCCATGCCTGACTTAGCTAATATATGAATATTATTTTTTGAAGTTTGTATAGTATATAATATAATGAATATCTGGGTTAGGATAGTTGTAATTCAAAGGAGTAGGATTGTGAAATGCTTCTTTATTTTTTTTTTTACTTCTAATTAGTTATACATGCCAGTGGGTACATTTTGACACATTGTACGCAAATGGAGCACAACTTCTTCCTCTGGCGTAGAGTCACATTGGTAGTATATATAGGGTGATAATTTCCGACTCATTCCACCATCCTTCTCATCCCCACACCCCTGCCCCTCCCCTCACTTCTCTGCACAATCCAAAGTTCCTTCATTCTTCCCTATCCCCACCCCCATTATGGATCAGCATTTGCTTATCAGAGAAAATATTCAGCCTTTGGATTTTTGGGTTTTGCTTATTTCGCTTAGCATGATATTCTCCAGCTCTATCCATATACCCACAAATGCCATAATTTTATTCTTTAAGGCTGAGTAATAGTCCATTGTGTGTATGTACCACATTTTCTTTATCCATTCATTTGTTGAAGGGCATCTAGGTTGGTTCCATAGTTCAGCTATTGTGTATTGAACTGATATAAACATTGTGAAATATTCTTCTAAGACACATTGATATATATCTATATATGTTTATATATCATAATAAAATGCATTTATCTCCATCTGAGATAATAATTAGGAGGGTGAGTTTTTTGTATCAATTTGTAAAGGACTGATGTGAAGTGATCATTTGTCAAAGAATCAAACTAACATTTAGTATTTGCAAAAAAAGAGACTCATTTCTAGAGTTAAAACTGTAATGTTTTTATACTTTTGTTTAAATAGAATAGGATAAAATTTAGAAGCAATGTTTGAATGTTGTCCCTTTTCCTATTGTACATGAAATCCATTCCGATTTTCTGTAACAAGCATTTGTATATGGTCATTTGTTTTCATTAATTTCTTTAATTCTTAGGATTTTGCCGTGGTTTGTATGTTTGTCCCCTGCAAATTTCATGTTGAAACTAAATTCCTAATGCAAGAATATTAAGAGATGGAGCTTTTGGGAGTTGATTGGGCCATGAAGAATCTGTCCTCTTGGGTGGAATTAGTCTATGTAAAAGGGCTGGAGGGAACTAGCTGGGTTCTTTTTGCCCTTCCTTTTCCTTTTATTATATGATGACATAACCACAAGGCACTATCTTGGAAGCAGGGACTGGGTTCTTACCAGACATCAAACTTGTCAGTGCTTTGATCTTGGATTTCTCAGCCTCCAGTAATGTGAGAAGTAAATTTCTATTATTTAAAAATTACCCAAATCTTAAGTATTTTGCTACAGCAGCACAAATGAGCCAAGACAGATTTTTTTTTAAAAAAAATTTGTGTTTTGTGTGTCCTACATAATGTTCTCATATTCCCATTTTTCTTTTTTGGGGAGGTGGGTGGGTACAGAGGGATTGCCTTTTGGCTTAGAAGTCTTTCCAGTGTAGATGAAGAGTTAAAGTAAAGATATAGTTGATACTTTTTCTGTTCTGGCTAGAAGAAAAGGATAAAAATTTATTAGGTCTTCCTCTGCTTCCACATTTCATTCAGGATGCCTTTCTTCTCTTTGCTGTTCTGCTTGCCAGATGTGAGGGTATAGTGCTTTTGTTACCAAGTGAGTCCTTGGGATATTTGATTGTATAATGAGTCTATAACATCTCACTGTTCCTTTTGCTTTTTGTTTTTAGTAGACATAGGCTTAATTTTCTAAGTGTAAACCCTTTTCTATAAACTCTTCATATATGACACATTAATGAATTACTGATGGGGAAGATACGTAAGATCTTTAGGTTTGATTTTTTTTCATTTAAATTAGTTATGTCATTGTACTTTAGTAAGTGGGGATGAGAATCTTGAGGAGAAGTGAAGTCTATGTAATCAACCTTTTCTGTTTCCTCTTCTATATCTCAGGAGCTGTTAGAGAAGAATTGCTTAAATATATTTAAATTATTAGAGAGCATGCTACTATTCTGTATTGTTTCTCCTTCAGAGAAATAGTGGAGACCTATTGTATTATGATTTCTTTATCAGACTCTTTCATGGTATACTGTCTATGCATATAGATGTTTCTTTTTCCTTTTTAAATTAAAGTAATGCATTATAGGTACATTTTTCCTGTTATGTAAGATGTAACCTATGTGGGAGCCATTTGTAGTGGATGTCTTCTCCCAAATAATGCAGAATTGTCAGTTCTATACCATCATTATGGGATTGGAATTGATCTGTTTCTGCAATTCTTACTTAGAATGAGGTAGAGGTGTTAAATTCTACTTGGGTCTCTGTTCCCATACAGTGCTGGGGATCAAACAAAGGGCCTTGGGCATGTAGGCAAGCCTTTTACCACTGAGCTATTTCCTGTTTTTAATTTTTTAATGTCTGTATCTCCACAAGTTATACATATACTTGTCTGTAGACTTTTCAGTGCTGTAGAAAATGTAAGAACTAGAGATAAAAAATTCAAATAACCTCTCAATCATCTACATAAATATAATTTGGATGAGTTCTGTGTTGATGATAATTAGACCCGATTGAAAGACTTGTGACTGTGAAGCTGTCAGTGAAAAAGTACCTTTGTTGAAAACATTCATTTATTTTCTAGTCCATAGTTGCTCTCGGGTTAGGGTTTAAATTAAAAAATATTTATATAATATATAGTGGAATTGGCCTTTTCTGTGTGAATTTAATTGATTTGTATCACCACCACCACAGTTAGGTTTCAGCGTGGTTCTGTCTCCAAACATTCACTCATATTATCTTCATATTCCTACCTTCTCCTAACCCGGGTAACTGCTGGCATATTGTTCTGCTATAGTTTTGACCTTTTAAGAATGTCATATAAATGTACTTGTATAATATGTAACTTTTTGAGACTGGCTTCCTCTATTCATTTTAATTCCTTTAAGAGTCATCCAAGTGATGTTAAACACAATAAAAGGCTAAGTATGGAAGTACTGTGGTATTAGCAAATTCTGGGTATTATATAATTAAATTAATTGTTTCTAATAACTTAAGAACTACAAAAAAAAAAAGAGTCATCCAAGTGGTAGAGTGAAAATATTAGTTTGTACCTTTTTATTGCCACATTGTATTCTCTTGTGCAGTTGACTATCATAGCTTTTTTTCTTTTAATTTTGATAGTCTATAGAAATTTGTTCTTGTCTTTGTCTTTTTTGATATTAGGATAATACTGGACTCAAAATGAGCTGAGAACTGCTCCTTTTCCATTTTCTGGAAGAGATTGTGTTGATTTGGTGTTATTTCATTTTTAAATATTTAATAGAATTCACCAGGGAAATTATCTGGGCCTACAGGCTTCTTTTTTGGAAGGCTTTTAACTACAAATTCAATTTCTTTAAATAGTTCTAGGGCAGTGCAGGTTATCTACTTTATCAGTCTTGCTAGAGATTTAAATTTTATTGATCTTTTTAGAGAATGAGCTTTTGGTTTCATTGATTTTTGTGTTTTACCATTTTCAGTTTTATTGATTTCTACTCTTTATATTTTCTTTCTTCTGTCTACTTTGCATATATTTTGGTTTTTTTCCTAGTTTCTTAAGGTAGAAGTTTAGATTTTTGATTTGACTCCTTTTCTGACAAGCAGTTTAATGTTATACTGCTTTGCTGTGTATCTCATATTTTAACTATTGATGTGTTTGGATTTAGGATTGCTATATCATTTTCTCTTTGTTACTTCTGTTTTTTGGTCTTCCATAGCTTCTTTCAGTTATTTGAACATTTTTTAGTGCTAAATTTTAGTTTATTCTTCTTTTGACTATCCACTTTTTTTAGTGAAAGCTCTGGGGATTATAATATACATACTTAATTTTTCACTTTTCAGTCTACTTAGAATCGGTATTTTACTACTTCAGGTGAAAATGTAGAAATCTTAACCTTTGTCCTTTCTCTTGTATGGTGTAATTATCTTATATTACATCTACATATATCTTATCAGAAAAATTTGTAAATATTTTCTCCCTTCTCCTTATAGTACTAGGGATTGAACCCAGGGGCACTTGACTTTTTTTTCCTCTCCCTATTTTGAGATAGTGTCTCCCGAAGTTATCAAGGCTGGCTTGGAACTTGTGACCCTCTTGCTTCGGCCTGTTGAGTCACTAGGATTACAGATGTGCACCACTGCACCCAGCAAATATTTGCTTTTCTTGTCAAACATATTTTTAAACATTCAAGGTGAGAATAGTTAATTATATTTATGCAGATACTTAACATTTTTTCTTGTTTTTCCATCATTCCTAGTGTTCCATTTCCTCTGATTAAAGGACTTCATTTAGTAATTCTTTTAAAGCTAGGAGAGAACTCTTACCATTTTCCACCTGAGGGTGTCTGGTTTTACATTGATTCCTGAAGGACATTTTAGCTAGATAGAGGAGGGTTTTTTAAGGTTTATAGTAATTTCCTATTTGGCGTTTAAAAGATATTATTTTGTTTCTTTCTGGCTCATGTGGTTTTTGGTGAGAAATTACCAGTCATTTGAATCATTTACCTTCACCTTTTCTCATAAATAGTACATTTTAAAAAAATTTGCATCAGTTTGACTATAATGTGTCCAAGCATAAATTTTATTAAGACTGATCTTTCTGGGAGTTGTTAGCTTTTGAGTATATAGTTTTACCAGATTTTAGGAAGTTTCTGGTTTACTGTTACTATTCCTTTTTCACTACCACTGCCACCACCACTACTCTCATTTTCCTCTCCTTGGTGTCTGGACATAAATATTAGAGTTTTGGTGTTTATTGCTTCACAGGTTCCCAAGACTTATTAGTGATTTTTTTTTCAATATTTTGTTCTCGTTTTGATTGGATAATTTCTGTTCTGTTTTTCAAATGTATTGATTCTTTGCTCTTCATTTCTATTCTGCTATTGAGTCTATGTAGCGTGTTTTTTGTTTCAGTTACTGTATTTTTCAGTTCTAAAATTTCCATTTGGTGGTTCTTTATATCTAATTCTTAACTGATTTTTAAAATCTTTCCATTTGAGTAATTTAAGCTTTTTTTTTAAATTTTTTTTTTTTTAGTTGTAGATGGACACAATGTCTTTATTTTATTGCTTTGTATGTGGTGCTGAGGATCGAACCCAGGGCCTCATGCATGCGAGGCAAGCGCTCTACCGCTGAGCTACAATCCCAGCCTGGTAATTTAAGCTTTTTAATACCCAATTTTATTTTAATTTTTTTATAACTTTATTTTAATATAGTGCTGAGAATCGAACCCAGTGCCTCACCCGCACTAGATGAGCCCACTGAGCCACAACCCTAGCCCTAATACCCAATTTTAGAAATCATTGTCTACCTGTTAGATAATTCATGCAGATGATTTACCCATTGCTTTAACATCTGTATCATCTTGGTTGTTTTTGTTGTCTTAGTGTGTGCATTACCCAGTAGTCAGTATGTGAGCTGCATGAGTGTTTACCTTATATTTTGTTTTTTCAGTATCCATGTTATACTGTTTAGGTTAAATCCACATTTATGTATAGTTGAGGGATGAACTAGGAATTCTTGAACTTCTTACTATTACTTTCTCAAATTCTTCCCTCTTTGTTACATTCGTGGTATTTTCTGGATCCCTGAGACCCTCTTTTCTGTCCTCTGCCTGGAAAGGGCAGTTTTCGTCTCTCTAATCCACTGTGCATAACTATGTCTGTATACAAGTGATAGGAAGACAAAGAAAAGCCAACAAAAATGGCCCAGAGTTTCTTTAGTTTGTGAGGATGGTTCCTCTCTTTGTTTTAGGGTCCTACAGCAGTAAGAGTTTATGTTGTAGCCACCACCATCACAGGATTACCTGGGGACTAGGACATAAGGAATGAGTAAAAGGGGGAGGGGCAATTTTCTCTCTTCTTCAGCATTAGGAGAGTCCTTTCTCTTTCCTCAGACAGAGCTACAAGAATTTCTTCCCTTACAGTTTTCTTTGTCATTACCAATGAATAGTTTCTACATTTTAGTCTTCACTAAGCCTAGACCAGGGGTTTCTGGGTGGGAAAAAATGGTAAACTTTGTGCCAGTTAGATGGTATATTGGATTCTGGTCTCTTCCCTAACCCCTCTATTATTTACTACTACTACTATTTTTTTTTTTTTTTTTGGTACCATGGATTGAACCCAGCGGTGCTTTACCAGTGAGCCACATACTCAGCCCTTTTTAATATTTTATTTAGAAACAGGGTTTTGCTGAGTTGCTTAGGGCCTCACTAAGTTGCTGAGGTTGTCTTTGAACTGGTGGTCTTCCTGCCTCAGTCTCCTGAGTTGTTGGGATTATAGATGTATGCCACTGGCCCCAGCTGTTATTTACTTCTTAATCTTGCCATCACTGCTCCCTTCATTCTGTTTGGGTTTTTATAGTTTTATTTAGTGAAATTAACAAATTGGTGTGTGTTTATTCCAGAACTGGAACTCTTGATCTCACTTTTTACATATTTTAGAATGAGATGGCACCTTGACTCACGTTGTGATCATAGTTAAAAGCAGTTTGTGAATTACATTTTATCATTTTTTCCAAAATATATATGGTCCTATCATATGAAACAGTACAAATCCCATTGAGAAGATACTACATTAAATGAGGAAGAATGCAGAACAATTTATTTCTTTTAGGTTTTTTTTTTTTTTGGTACTGGAGATTGAACTCAGGGGCACTTGACCACTGAGCCATATCCCCAACCCTATTTTGTGTTTTATGTAGAGACAGGGTCTCACTGAGTTGCTTAACGCCTCACCGTTGCTGAGGCTGGCTTTGAACTCGCAATCCTCCTGTCTCAGCCTCCCTAAGTGCTGGGATTACAGGCTTGCACCACCGTGCCCGGCTTCTTTTTTAGTTTTTATGAGCTCTAATTTATAACAATTATAATACTTTTGGAAAACATTCTATTTTCAAATCAACATATATACTCTGCCTGAGGTTTTTTTGAAGATCTTTTATTCTTCATTCATTTTAATCATTTAAAAATAATTAGTTATTAAGGCATTGGTTATCATAACAGCATGAAGTGACATGCTTCATGTGTTGGACAGTTTTGGCACTTACTTGCTGTTGCAGTTACTGGGCAAGAATTTTAGACATGTTCTGAGACCTATCTTCACTTTTTGGATTGATAAATGAAATGCATTTTATTGTAACACCTGTAAGCATGGCTGACTTTAGGTTCTTAATTTTCAGTTTGGTAAGAAACAATATCAAAGATTATTCATTCATCAAGAAATGTTGCTTGGACAAAAAGATTTTTTCTGACCATAACCCAGATTGGAGGAATTAAATATGAAAGATTCTTAGAAATTGCTGTTGTTGATCAGCTGCTAATAGTCAACCAAATTACTGATAATTTTTTCAGAAAACTGAACTAGAAAGTATTTCCAGAGACTAATGTGCAGAGGAATGGAAAGCAGAGCATGTAAATGAGTCCATTAAAACAAACATTGAATAACATTTTTTTCTGAGTTTTGTATGTAAGTTTTCTTATTTTTTGGTGGTTACAAAGTTGCTGTGAAGTAGAAGTTGTTGATAGGAATGAAAATACAAAAAGAAACAAGTATGGCTGTGCTGCAACAAAACTTTATTTACAAAAACAGTTGGAATTGCATTTGTAGGTCTGTTAAATAGTAGCCCTCCCTGGACATCAACAAGAGTCTTGTTTATGGTTTCTCCCAAGGAAAATCACTTTCTTCAAGGGAGGACCCAATATTTTAGTAAATAAATGAGAGGTGCTTAATGGTTTTATGTAGAACTCGAAGTGGATGTTTCTGCATTAACAGTAATGGTGAACATTTGAATGCTTATTACTGCAGGACAGTGATAAACATAGGTTAGCATAACTCATGCCCAAGTTATTACTGAAGTTTATCAGTCAGAGTGCCTCACTGAATAATGTGATTTTTATTGAATGGAGTGTTGAATTGGGTTACTGGTTCGTCTTTGATAGAGGGCGGGAGATAAAGGATAGAAGGGAATAGATTATCTAAGAGAGGTACCTGTGGGTTATTTGAGAACCTATTGTTATGATTTGGATGTGAGGTGTCCCCCCAAAGCTCACATGTGAGACAGTGTGAGAGAGGAAATGATTGGTTATGAGAGACTTAACCCAATCAGTGAATTAATAACCTGAAGGGATTGAGTGGTAACTGAAGGCAGGTGGAGTGTGGCTGGAGGAGATGAGGCATTGAGGGCATGGCTTTTGGGTATGTATTTGTATATGGCAAGTGGTGATCTCTCTCTGCTATCTGATCATCATGTGAGCTGCTTCCCTCCACCATACTTTTCCACCATTTTGTTCTGCCTCACCTTGAGCCCCAAGGAATGGAGCCTGCTGGCTATAAATTGAGACCTCTGAAACTGTGAACCTCCAGATAAACTTTTCCTCTTCTACAGTTGTTGTGATTGGGTCCTTTAGTCATAGCAACAAACACCTAGCCATATAAACTAACTTAGTACTTAGTGTCTGCATGAAGTGTGCATTGTCCTTGTCTTAATTATGGCCAACACAGACAGCTCTCACTTTTTCCCAGAATCTCTTTCATTCAGCACTGGCTCCCATTTTTCATATCAGTGCTCTTCAGTGACAGAGTTTAATGGCAGGATTAGATTTGAGACTGGGTAGTAATTTTCTTTATGGTTATTTGTATGTCCCACTTCTTTTTTCTTTTTAACCCAAGAATCATTTCATCCTTTCAATAAAATATTAGTAGAATTTGATCAATTTAGTTGTTCAGAAATGTTTTAACTTTTCTTAAGTACTTTGCCTTTGCCTTTTACTTTAGGGAAAACAAAGAAAACGGGCAAGTTTTTATTTTATTGTCCTTCCCATTGCTCTTTCTGGTAGTAATAATAGCAGTCATTTATGATTGTGATGGAGTTGGGATTTGAATCTAGGTCTATTGGCTTCTAAAGTTTGTAGTACTCACCAGCATGTAGACATCTTCAGAAGCCATGGACTTACTTGAAGGACAGTAGGAAGCAGGCAGGGAAGGTTTTGAAGTGAACTAGAAAGGAAAGGAGATCTGTTTGTAATAGATAGAAAGAAATAGACTTTGGAAGAAAAAAGGGTGACGAGAAGGAAGAAAAGGTAGTAATTTAAAATTCAGTTGAATTTAGATTAAGCTAAAAAGCTTAGTTTATATTACTAAGGAACCTCTAGTTCCTTCTCTAATTTTTTGAAACTTTAGATGCCCATTAAACTGTGTAAATAAAACCATACATATGAGTCCCAGATATAATTTGAAATGGTTTTTCAAATAACTGCACTGTCTAGTATAGTAGCCAGTAGTACATTGGCTTTTGAAATTTAAATTCATTAAAACTTCATTAAAGTGAAAAATTTATTTCCTGATACTACCCATATTTGATATGCTTGATAGAGCAATTTAGTTTGGGGCAGCACTTTTCTAGAGAACTGAAATTTCTCAACATTCTGCTGTTATTGAATGCACTATCGTGGCTGGCCTAGGACTCTCACTTCATGTATTCCATGGTTCTTGTGGAAAAAATGAGTGTTGGGCTCCTAAAAACTGATTTGTACTAGTGGTTTCTTCTTTCTTTTGTTCATTCCAAATTTCAGATATCAGTGGCTTCTTGTAAAATTTAAGAATCAGGCCATTCTCCCCAGACTTTGCATGAATATATTTGAAATGTTATTTCTAGTACATAATAGAAATAATAAATAATGCATATAATGAAATAGAAAAGAGCTACTAGTAGATAGAAGTATGTTAGAACGTTATATTACGCATAACAGACTAAAAAGGTATTTTAGCTTGGAAAGGTAAAGCCTGGGAAAAGACATTAAAGATTAAAATTCATCAAGTGAAAATCATCAGGAAAGTGAACAATACCAAGAATCTTAAAAAATCATCTATTTTTTGAAATTTATTTGAAGTAAATTTAGGACCATCAAAAGAAAATTCAGTTTGACTTATAATTAACTTACAGAGCTTAATAGAAGTAGTAATAAGTAGTACATGAAGGATATGACTTGTGATCATGGAACCATAGATAGTTAATGGCCCCAAATTGGGATATATCTAACTCTTTAGATAACCACAAAGAGTAATAGTCCTACCCATCTATACCTTTTTTCTTAGGTTTTTTATGGAACACATTACTGGCTAGGGCTGTGGCTTTGTGTGGTATTGCTGCATTCTATTACTGGAAATTCAAAGCAAAGCTGAGATTCAAAAGCCCAGATTCTTGGATTAGAGACTGGAGTCCAGGCAGATAAACATGGATAAATTAAAAGTTTATAAGTTGTGCCAGGCACAATGATGCACACCTGTAATCCCAGCAACTTGGGAGGCTGAGGCAGGAGGATCGCAAGTTCAAAGCCAGCCTCAGCAAAAGTGAGGCACTAGGCAACTCAGTGAGACTCTTTCTCTAGATAAAATACAAAATAGGGCTGGGGATATGGCTTAGTGATCAAGTGCCCCTGAGTTCAAACCTTGGTCCCCACCCCCTCACCCCTTGGAAAAAAATTTATGATTTGTTGAAACTTGTGAAAAAAGATTTAAAAGTTTAGATAAAAGTCTAGTGAGCAAGGTGTGATAGTGCATGCCTGTAATCCTAGCTACTTGGAATGACGAGGCAGGAGGATCACAAGTTTAAGGCCATGGCAACTTAAAATTGTCTGAGATATGGCCATGCAACATTCTCAGGGCTGTGGATTCACCCCTAGTACTGGAAAGAAAGAAACAGAGAGAGAAAGAGACAAAGAAAGAAAGAAAGAAAAAATCTAGTGAAATGCTAAGACGCTTATTAGTTTAAAGTGTTAATATGGCATAGTCATTTCTCAGGTGTAAAAAATAATACAGGATATATTCAGGAAGAAGCATGTAACTTCTAAAAATTTAAAGGACTTTTTTTTTTTTTGGTACCAAGGATTGAACTCAGGGGTACTTCACCACTGAGCCAGATTCCCAGCCCTATTTTGTTTTTTATTTAGAGACAGGGTCTCACTGAGTTACTTAGCGCCTCGCCATTGCTGAGGCTGGCTTTGAACTCGCAATCCTCCTGTCTCAGCCTCCCAAAGTGCTGGGATTACAAGTGTGCACCCCTGTGTCTGGCTCACTTCTGCAGTTTTTTTCTTTCTCTCTTTCTTCCCACGCCCTGTCCCACATTATAGATCATCATCCACTGATCAGAGAGAATATTCAGCATTTGGTTTTTTGGGATTGGCTTACTTCACTTAGCATGATATTCTCCAACTCCATCCATTTACCTGCAAGTGCCATAATTTTATTCTCTTTTAATGCTGAGTAATGTTTCATTGTGTATATATACCACAGTTTCTTTATCCATTCATCTATTGAAGGGCATCTAGGTTGCTTCCACAGTTCAGCTATTGTGAATTGTGCTGCTATAAACATTGAAGTGGCTGTGTAACTGTAGTATGCTGTTTTTTTTAAAGTCCTTTGGGTATAGACCAAGAAGTGGGATGGCTGGGTCAAATGGTGGTTCCATTCCAGGTTTTCTAAGGAATCTCCATACTCCTTTCCAGATTGGTTGCACCAGTTTGCAGTCCCACCAGCAATGTTTGAGTGTGCCTTTTCCCCCACATCCTCATCAATGCTTATTGTTGTTTGTATTGATAATTGCCATTCTGAGTGGCATGAGATGAAATCTTAGAGTAGTTTTGATTTGCATTTCTCTAATGGCTAGAGATATTGAACATTTTTTCATATATGTGTTGATTGATTGTATATCTTCTTCTGAGAATTGTCTGTTCAGCTCCTTAGCCCATTTATTGATTGGGTTATTTGTTTTTTTGGTGTTAAGTTTTTTGAGTTCTTTATATATCCTGGAGATCAGTGCTCTGTCTGATGTGCATGTGGCAAAAATTTGTTCCCAGAATGTAGGCTCTCAGTTTACCTCATTGTTTCCTTTGCTGAAAAGAAACTTTTTAGTTTGAATTCATCTCATTTATTGATTTTTGCTTTTATTTCTTGTGCTTTAGGAGTCTTGTTAAGGAAGTTGGGGCCTAATCTGACATGATGAATATTTGGGCCTACTTTTCTCCTCAGTTAGGCACAGGGTTTCTGGTCTAATTCCTAAGTCCCTGATCCACTTTGAGTTGAGTTTTGTGCATGGTAAGATAAAGGTTTAGTTTCATTTTGCTGCATGTAAATTACCAGTTTCCCCAGCACCATTTGTTGAAGAGGCTATCTTTTCTCCAGTGTATGTTTTTGGCACCTTTGTCTAGTATGAGATAACTGTATTTATGTGGGTTTGTCTCTGTCTACATGTCTGTTTTGGTGCCAATACCATCCTGTTTTTGTTATTATAGCTTTGTAATATAGTTTAAGGTCTGGTATTGTGATGCCTCCTGCTTCACTCTTTTTGCTAAGGATTGTTTTGGCTATTCTGGGTCTATTATTTTTCCAAATGAATTTCATGATTGCTTTTTCTATTTCTATAAAGAATGATGTTGGGATTTTAATTGGAGTTGCATTGAATCTGTATAGTGCTTTGGGTAGTATGGCCATTTTGACGATACTTATTTTGTCTATCCAAGAGCATGGAAGATCTTTCCATTTTCTAAGGTCTTTAATTTCTTTCTTTAGTGTTCTGTAGTTTTTATTGTGAAGTTCTTTCACCTCTTTTGTTAAATTGATTCCCAAGTATTTCATTTTTTTTGAGGCTACTGTGAATGAGATAGTTTTTCTAATTTCTCTTTCAGAGGATTCATCACTGATATATAGAAATGCATTTGATTTCTAGGTATTGATTTTATATCCTGCTACTTTGCTGAATTCATTTATTAATTCTACAAGTTTTCTGGTAGAATTTTTTGGACCCTCTAAGAATCATGTTGTTGGCAGCTAATGATGGTTTAACTTCTTATTTTCCTATTCTTATCCCTTTAATTTCTTCTAACTGCTCTGGCTAGAGTGTCAAGGACTATGTTGAATAGAAGTGGTGGAAGAGGAAATCCCTGTCTTGTTCCCGTTTTTAGAGGAAATTCTTCCAGTTTTTCCCCATTGAGGATGATGCTGGCTTTTGGTTTTGCATAGATTGCTTTTATGATGTGGAGGTATGTTCCTACTATCCCTAGTTTTTCTAGTGTTTTGAACATGAAAGGGTGCTGTATTTTGTCAAATGCTTTCTCAGCATCTATAGAGATAATCATATGATTGATTTTAAGTCTACTGATATAATAAATTACATTTATTGATTTCTGTATATTGAAACAACCTTGCATACCTGAGATGAAACCCACTTGATTGTGGTGCACTATCTTTTTAGTATGTTTTTGTATGTGATTTGCTAGAGTTTTACTGAGAATTTTTGTGTCAATGTTCTTCAGGTATATTGGTCTGAAGTTTTCTTTCTTTGATGTGTTTTTGTCTGATTTTAGAATCACAGTGACACTAGCCTCATAGAATGAGTTTGGAAGGGTTCACTTCTGCAGTTTTTAAAGCCTGTTTTTAAGGGAAGGAAAGCTTGTGTGCTTTATTGCATGAGAGTTAGAGAAGACAGTGTTCATTATAAAAGATAAATTAAAATTTATATGTAAATGTGAATGGTATTCTTAAAGGAGAAAATGTGAAAATAGCATAGGTTAGACATTATGTGTAAAGAGATAATCTATTGTATCGTCTGACAATGTTAGATTTTTTAAATATTGATGCAAAAATTCTCAGTAAAATTTTGGCAAATCACATTTTCAGATTAGCATTTTAATCACATTGATTTAAATATTTTTTATTATCAGTATTTCAAATAATGAGGGACATATAATATCATTATATGGACACAGATTAAAAATCATATGTAATTATAGCTCATACAGGAGCACAATATGACTAAAATCAACAAAGTTGGGAAGTTGTTTAGAGCATTGCTTTTCAGACTTTAAAGTATATCAATTTTGTACAGAACTTAAAATGCAGATTCATATTAACTACATATTTGATGGTACTTGAGATATCCTGAATTTGTAACAAGTTCCTAGGTTATATTGATGCTGTCTTTCCCCATGAAAAACAATGAGAGTAAATGGCTATCTGAAAAAAAAAATTTTTATTTTTTAATAGTCATCTTGGTGTAAGCAACTTCAGCATTCTAGTTGCTTGTATAAAATCCTTTGAAATTATCCTGGACTCTTGCTCTCCAACAAATACCTCACTTTCAGTCTGTCCTCAAATTCTCATTGCCAAATTTTCAAAACACATCTGAAGTCTGAGCACTTTCTATCATCTTTACTACCATTCTGGTACAAAGCCATGACATCTTCTTTTGTAAATTATTCGAGTAATCTTGCTGGCTTCTACTTTTCTTCTTGCCACTCCTCTGCTCAAAACTGCCTAGTGGCCCATCTCACTCAGAGAAGAAGCTAAAGTAAAGTATTTACTTTAGCTTAGAAAGTGCTGCATGATCTTGTCTTCTATTACCTCTCTGTCCTCATCTACTGCTTTTTCTGTTTGGCTCTATTCTAATCACACTCTCCTGTTTCTTGTTCCTTGAACATAATAACAAAGCTGCTTCGCTGTCTGAGGACTTCTACATTTGCTCTTCTCTACATGTGATACTTAGCACTAGTTATCCATGCAATTCTTTCTCTTCTGCTTCTTTTATACCATCAGTTCAACTGTCACTGTACAGAGAGCCTTTCCCTAAACAATCTGTAAAATAGCAGCTTCCCCAGTTTCTCATTTATTTTTTTAGCCTGTTAATTTTTTTCTATAGCATTTTCAACTTTCAACATATTAGATATTTTATTTTTTTGTCTCCTTTACTAAAGTATACAGGCAAATATTTCTGTCTGTTTTGTTCAGTGCTGTAGTGAATTACCTATAGCATTTAATAAATCTTCGAGTTAAAACAAAACCCACAAAAGGTCATTGGCTTTGCTTGAATATCTTCATTGATAGGTTATATTAATTGCCCTTCAGAGTAGTTCATTCCATTTTAAGGTAACTGCTAACATTCTCCTTAAATTTTGTTTTTTTCTAGGTTTACCACTTTACTTTTCTGTGAATGATAGGTTTTCCAAGGCTGTCACCATTTTTATCATCTTTCCTAGACATTTATCTTCATGTTGTTTGTCTTCAAAGAATAGCACCAGGACTAAAACATGTTGCAAATGTAGGCAAAGAATGAGAAGTTGCCCTCTTGTTTTGATGTTCTACTTTTATTAAGGCAGATTGATTGAATTCAGTCTTTTTTTTTTTTTTTAAAGTAACTTTTGGTTCATTTTGAGCTTTAAATCACTGCAATCTTTAATCCAGTGGCTCATGATGCTGAGGCAAAAGGATTGTAAGTTTGAAGCCAGCCTCAGCAATTTAGTGAGGCCTAAAGAACTTACTGAGACCTTGTCTTAAAATATAAAGAGCTGGGGATGTAACTCAGTGGTACAGTGCCTCTGTGTTTAATCCTCAGTTACCATCCCCCCCCCCCAATTATTCTTAACATCTGCTACGAAGTTTCTTCTTTTGCAGTTGGTTTTGTAACCAGAAGAGTGAAACTTTGCATTTTCTTTAACCAAACAGGATATTTTCCAAGGCAAGTCATACTTTTAATGTAGAAATTAGCATGTGTATATTATTTTAAAAATAGGAAAATTGCTTCAGATACATAGGAGAATCACAATTGATAAATTGGGGGATTTCTTGCATTTAGATAACTAAAGTGTATTCAGATGGTTGTTTGTAGTCATGTGTTTTACATACATCATTTCAAGAAGAATGTTGAGAATTGATTTTTAAAACTTACGTTTCCTCACAAATTTCTTTCCTTTGACTACCAAATTAATTTCCTTTTCCATGTCTCTCTCTCTGCCTCATATAATTACTATTTTCCTAGTTGTCTAGGCCAGAATAATCATATGATTCCATCCCCATAATTGCTTACCTTTTTTTTTGGTACTACGGATTGAACTCAGGGGCATTCTATCACTGAACCACATCCCCAGCCCTGTCTTGTGTTTTATTTGGAGACAGGGTCTCCTCAAGTTGCTCAGTGCCTCACTTTTTGTTGAGGCTGGTTTCAACTTGCGATCCTCCTGCCTCAGCCTCAGAAGCCGCTGGGATTATACATGTGCACCACTGTGCCTGTGCCTAGTATAATACTTATAATATTAAGTATTATACTAAAAGTTGTTCCCTGTTTTATTCTGCAGAAAAAAGGGCCCCATAATTGCTTACTAAATCTGATAAATTATTCATCTACTGTTTAATTTCTTGGTTTTCTAATTCACACTCAATTACTTTAGCTATGCAAATCATTCTGCTTCTAATCTCTCCCCTCTATAATCCATTCTATACTTTCCCAACATAGCAGTGTTTAAAAAAATAGACTTACATCTGTGTCGGTCTGTCTGTCTGTCCTTCTGTCTCTCTCTCTCTGTCTCTGACTTTTTTGTAGTATTGGGCATCAAACTCAGGGTCTTGCACATGGTAGGTAAGTACTCTACACTGAATTACCTCCACAGCCACTTCTCTTCAGAGGAAGATTAAATCTTAAACTTTTCAGTCAATCATCAGAGATCTGTCTATAATAATATAGTCTTATTTGATTTACATTCCTTTGCTTATTTCTTTTATTGACCTTCATTGTGAAATTTCAGATGCAGTTCTTGGCTTATATGCCCATCCTGTTCCAGTATACATGAATATACATACTTTCACTTACTGACTGTTTTTGTCAGATTGGCTTAGCTAATTACTATTTTATTTTCCTATACTATGCTGCTCCAAGAATGCCTTAAGTTCCTCAACTTGTAACCTGTTAGCTTCCTTGAAAACTCCATTTCAGGTTCATCTCTTTTTCCTATGCTTAGATTGTATTTTTGTCATAGAATTTATCATTTAGCCTTTACTTAATAGTTAGATAAGGCTTTTATTATTTTTTTATTTTTCTGTAGTTGTAGATGGACAGCATGCCTTTATTTGTTTATTTTTATGTGGCGCTAAGGATTGAACCCAGTGCCTCACACATGCTAGGCAAGTGCTCTGCCACTGAGCTACAGCCCCACCCCCAAGGCTTTTCTTTTCAGTACAACTGTTTGCTTTTTTTGCTTGCAAGTACTGTAAGAGAATACTGGATTATCCACAGACTGGCTGGCTTGGCTTGTACTGTGTTCTTTTATGTGTAAAGTAATTTCCATTTCAGAATTAATTTTTTAATGAATATATCGAAAGAAGTCAAACATAAAAATTCTCTATTATAATTCATCCTATAGGAAACCTTTTCCAAGGAGAAATGAAGAGGAAAACTGTGTATACCCTAAATGTGGGAGATCAGGAGTATGAAGATATGGAAGGTAATTTTTTGTTTTTATAAAGCTTGTCTGTTGAAAGCAAAACTTTTGTGTTTCCCAACATTCGTTTGTATAGTGTCAAAATACACAAGGAGTTTTTTGTTTTTGCTTAGTTTTGTTAAATTCTAAAATAAACTAAAGAGGTGTATACTTTTTTTTTTCTTTTCTTTAGCCTCTTTAATTATTGTCTTTTAATTCTCTTCTGGATTTTCATTAGTATGTTAGACCTTGCTTCTACCTCATTTCTTAGCCTCTCTTTCATGGTTATATCTCCTTTTCTGTCTCCTAGAACCTAGATAGTTTCTTCAAATTTGTCTTCCAGTTCAAAAGTACTCTTTTCTTCTTGGTCTGATTTGCTTAGTCATTCTTCATGGTACTTAATGGTACTTACTTTCTGATATTTGAAACTAGTGATTTTAGTTTTTGCTAATTTTGTTTTTGCTGATTCTTACTCAGGGTGGCTATTTTCATAGATTTGTAAATGTTTGATTAGGATTTGATATTTGATAAGGTTAATCTATGGGATCCTGAGTGCCTAATTTAGGGATTCTTTCCTCTACAGGATTTGTATGTGACTTGCTTCTTCCTACACCCATGCGGAATCACTTTAGCCCCCATTTGACTTAGTACTAGAGTCTCTCATTATTAGTGTCAGTTCTCCTACCTGGGAAGGCTTGGTCTCCAGCTCTGAACATTAGTGTGGACATTTGTGCCCAGGATAATCACAGTTTTTCATTTGCTTGCTGTACACTGTTCATATTTCTGCTGACCATGCCTTTATTATTTTTTTATGTTAAATTTTAGAGTTTCTTTTATTTTCTTCTGAGTCAGTAGTGCATACAGTGTTGTTTATCATAGGCAAAGGCTGAAAACAAGTTTATGTCTGTCAATAAGTTAAAAAGAAAAAGCAGATGAATGTGTGTAGTTGCATTTGGGCATTTGTGTGAAGAATATGGAAGGATATGTATTAAGATTTGCTTTTTTATGCAATTAAAAAAACCTTTGAAAGACACAGAAACTTAACAGTTGTTACTTGGTTGGATAGAAATAGTTGGGTGGAGATAAATTTAAGTGGGAGATTTGCCATTAGAGCCATTTTTACTTTGAAATTTTTGAACCATGTGAAAATCATTTATTTTAAATTAAATTATTTTAAAATTCATTAAAACTAATTGAAGTTCTTTTTACTCCCCCATCAAAATAAAATGGCAGGAGGTGTAGCTCAGTGCTAGAGCATGTGCTAAAGCATGTTCAAGGTGCTGGGTTCAGTTATTAGCAATCCCCCATATATATACACAGAAATGCATGCCACACACATGCATGCAAAAGAAAGTAATGTTGGGGCTACTGGACTTAAGGAGTATGTTTGTTATTATCTAAGATCTAATTGTTTTGTAATGGGAGAGCCCTTAGAGTATCTAGTCTACTATATTGCCATAGAAATAAATAATTTGGTAGCTGGGCGCGGTGGCGCATGCCTGTAGTTCCCTGCACTTTGGGAGGCTGAGACAAGAGAATCGCGAGTTCAGAGCCGGCTTCAGCAAGGGCGAGGCGCTAAGCAACTCATGAGACCCTGTCTCTATATAAAACACAAAATAGGGCTGGGGATGTGGCTCAGTGGTCGAGTACCCCTGAGTTCAATCCCCAGTACCAATAAATAAATAAATAAATAAATAAGTTATTTGGTTTTAGAGGACTTGAAAACACATTTGGTTGTTTTACTTTACAGGTGAAGAAAACAGAAACAGTACTGCTACCACTGGTCTGTTTTACAGTGAAGCAGATAGATGTCCAATATGTCTTAATTGCCTAT